>CANXYC010488578.1:0-51231 GCA_948193065.1 Aleurites moluccanus
CTACTCAAGGCATCTGCTACCACATTAGCCTTCCCAGGGTGATACAGAATCTGACAATCGTAGTCTTTCAACAACTCAACCCACCGTCTCTGTCTCAAATTCAACTCCTTCTGCTGCAGGATGTACTGAAGGCTCTTGTGATTGGTGTAAACCTCACATCTGACACCATACAAGTAATGCCTCCATATCTTCAAGGCAAAAATCACCGTTGCCATCTCCAAGTCATGAGTAGGATAGTTAACTTCATGCTTCTTTAACTGCCCAGAAGCATATCCAATAACTTTCCTATCCTGCATCAATACACAACCTAAGCCAACTCTCGATGCATCGCAGTATATAGCAAAACTGCCTGACTCAGTTGGAAGGGTCAACACCGGTGCAGTAGTCAAACAGGTCTTCAGGGTTTGGAAACTCTTCTCACACTGATCATTTCACTGGAATTTCACTTGTTTTCTGGTCAATTTTTTAAAATTAGCAGCATACATAACAGAAGAAATGGCAGACATTCAGGTTGTTAGTAGTGCCCTTTACATGTTCAAATAGTTTGCTAGTTTGCATATCAGACTATTAATTTTTGGCAATTCGAATCTCTCCATCCCCCAAGAAATTTTAAGAATTTGGTGAGAATTACGTAAAAAAGTAGAAGTCTTATTATCACAATACTCTAGTCCATTTACGTTATGAATTAATTTATTTTTGAAAAAAAAAAAGGTCAATCTTTTTCCATTAAAGACAAGCTATGAGGTCCAAAAACTTTATCCTTTTCATGTAATTGGGATGAGAGGAAAAAGATAAAATTAGCTGGAAGCATTATATGCAAGATTTGCTAAGATGGGTTTATATCATAATGCCAAGGAATACATCAAAATTAATTCTTATAAGTTATTAAATAGGTGGTCAGTATCAGTTGATTGTTGAAAAATGGACTAGGTATGGTCGATTAACGTTGGTTTAATGGCAAAAAAAATTACACTTTTATTCAAGCCTTTTAAAATAAATTATTTTACTCTAATTTAGATAGTTTTGTTGCAATTACAGCTATAAGATCAAAATTAAAATTAAATTATATATATATATATAATTGAAACTATTTATTTAAATATTAAAGTAAATTTTATTAAAAAAAATTAAGAGAATATTTATATATCAATTTTGCTAAAAATTAAAAATTTAGACAATATTAAATATTATATTTTTCTGATATAAATATTTTACAATAATATTTTATCTAAAATAATAAATATTTCAAAAATATTCGTTCAAAAAATCATTTTTATATATAATTGACCTAATGCATAAATTAATATATAAAAATTATTTCAATTAACAATATGATTGTGTTTCGCACGCAAAAAGCAAATATATACCTAAAAATCTAAACATGCGAATTTTTAAATTGGTTAGTTGTTACATTGCTTCTATTTCAAATTTGTATTTCTATCTCTTTCAATGAGTTAATCATAAATTATTTATTTTTCTCTATCACTCTCATTTGTTTTTTTTTTTTTTCAAATAAATATCTTCTATTAACAATATTCATTTTCTTTAACTAATTTACTAATTTTTTATTATCATATAATAATTCTTAATTGATGCCAATTTATAAAAACTCAATCAAAATTTAAATAAATCGAATTGAAATATTTTATCAGTATTTATAGATTTTAGAAAATTGAATTAAAATAATGCATTAGACCAAATAAAATTATTTTTTTCGTGTATCACTTGAAAAAAAAAATGGAAGATGAGAGATTAGATTATGTGTTGGAAAAAGAAAGAAAATCTGAATGAAATTGCTAAATAAGATGCACTGAACCGTTTTCCTTTTGGATATCTTATGGCATTGTCTAATCTAATGCCAATAATACAAAACTTTGGTATCCTTCAATGGCCCCATTTAGGTGTTGAGAGCTTGTTCACAAAATTGATGACGTTGTACAAGACATTATGAAAACTTATTGTAGGATTAGCGGAGTGTTCATACGATTTAATTTAAATTTTAAATTAATTAGATTAATTATTTGCAACTTGCACCAAATAGTAGACCTCCTCTAATCTTAATCCTTATAATTTATTATTTCATTTTTCTTTTAGGCGATGTTTCTCTATCAAAAAGGAAAGGACAGTGGAAATTAAGAGAATAGGTAAGTGATTAAATATCAACATTAAATGAATTAATGATACCTAACTCTTGATATAAATAAATATGTGGCATGGTACGCATGGCCTTAATAGGGACATGTTAAAAAACGAAGTCCTCTTCTTTAGGACCTGTGGTTGCTTTTATCCTTTCTAATTAATTAATGCATTTTCCATTGTTGGCTGGTCCTATTTGAAGTATAGATATGCCAAATTCCAAATACCTGTTGAAGAAGCATTTAATTCAGACACATTTGCTGCTTAGACATTAATCACCTTTTAATTTAGTGGCACATAATTGGTTTTCAAAATTGTAATATTTTAAATTTAAATCTATGTTAAAATGAAATGTTATAATCTCAACGTGTATGATTTATTTTTAATTGAAATAATAATATATGATGAAAAAATTGAATTAATTATAATATTGTTTTTTCTAAAAATAAAATAAAACCAATGATAAAAGTTTCACTATTAATACTTTAATTTAGCATGAAAATGGTTGATCTTGATTTTAATAGTCAATGAGGATTTTAACCTTTGCATGCCATTATTGAAAGATTGATGGTTAATTTGAGAAATAAAACAAATTTATTAATGATTAGCTTCCTAATTAATCTCTATCATTATAAATTTATAATATCAAATCATTCTCTCTAATCTCCAATGGCTCTTTTCATTCACGAGAGAATTGTTGACTTTGAGAATTTATATATATCAAAACTTCAAAATTATAATTTTCTAACTTGTTATACTAATTTGATGGTTTTTTTATAGAATAATTTGAGATAATTAATAAATTATAAGATAGATAAGCTTTTAATATTCATGATAATTTCTGCTTGAGTACCTAACTAAACCAAATTAGATGGAGTCAAACTTGTTTAGGTAATTAGGTTGGCTTATTCCCTTAGACTGATAAGACTGAAGGCAAGTTGATCATTGTATTTATATAGAAAAACAAATTGCAGGCTCAAATTTAATTATTTAAAGTGTTAGGGAGAATGTTAAGTATGAAATATGGACTGTAACACTCGTACTTTTGTATAATATTGCCTTTATCATTAATTAGAAAAAAAATATTAATTACAGTTTTGTTAAATTTTAAATTATTATTATAACTTACTTAAATATAGTATGTTATAAAGTTAAAATTTATATAATTATAGAAGCGTAAACCTGAAAAATTAATTATTAAAATTAAAAAATTTAATTATATATAAATTTATTTGACATTTTATATTTAATTAATATGAGATAAAATTCTTTTCATTAGTTTTCAATCAATTGATTGGAGGAAAAATAATCATAACTCTCATTTCTGCCCTTAATTAACATACGATTAATTTCTGTGATCGATAATTTAAAAGAGAAGGTATAAAAAAGTAATTTGAAATTACAAGATTCTACATATATGTATGAGGGAAAAACAAAACAGATGTGTCTCAATGGATTTAAGAAATGAATTGAAATATTCTCTTTATCAACATTATAATTAGTTGATTACCATTATATTATCATCCTCGTCGTTTCTAGAATTTTAAATGGAAATGAATACAATTAGAATATGTTTGGATAATGGAATTAGAATTGATATTTGTATCATATAAAAAAATTAGAATTTCATTAAAAATGGTATTGATTGTGGGGGGTGCTGCCGCCACTGGAAAAAATTATGTCTTTAATTAAAGAAATAAAAGAGAAGAAAACAAAATTTCTTTTCTTTTCTCCATCCAACATACAAACCATCAAACTTGTATGATGCATGCATGACATGCATGTTCCATGAACAAAAGATCACAAAAAAGCAAAAAAGAAAATCCCCAATTTCTTAACACTCTTCTCTAGCCTTCCCAAGAGAGAAAAATGAAAATTTCCCCTCTTTTGACATCCAAATCAGAAAACTGAATTAACCAAAATATATATATATATATGATTAATATTAATTGATCAATCACATACCATAACGAACATCAGTAGTAAATTTGTTCTTGATCCACTTGAAACTGTTTCTTACACTAGATTTAAGCTTTCCTTCCATGGTAAACACATTATAAGATGCTATTCTCTTCTTTCTTTTTAGCTCTGGATCGTCGGATGATGCGAACCCATTGCCCTTGTGGCATGGCCCGTTGAAGCTATAAGAATTCGACCCGAATTCGCCTGAAAAAGATGATGAGTATTCTGGGTATGACTTGCTCTTCTCCATGATCTGTGTATATGATAACCAAAAACTCTCTTAATAACTTTAAAAACTTGTCCTTTGTTGCTCACCTAATTGACAAATTTTTATTGCTCTATGTATAATGTGGGGGTAACGTATTTATATCTTGTAATATAGGGACATTGGATATGTTATGTTCACATGCACGTCAATATAATTGGATTGGACAAAGAACGGATGGTGCTGATTTTGGTTCATTTTACAATATTTTTAAAGTTGAATCAATTTGATTTATTAAAAATTTTGTTAGATTAATTAATTGAAAGACCGTGTTTAAGGTTTAGACTCTTAATTATTATTTTTAATATTTAATAAAAATATATAATATATATTTAGAATAATGTGTCAATTTGATTATTAAATTGAATCACAATGGTTGAATTAAATAGATTCAAAAAATAAAATAAAATTATATCGAACTCAATTGGTTATAAAATTTAATTTTTTTATTTAGCCGGTCCGATTTATTGAACCAGCAGCTCCTGTTTAGAGAAGGGTCGTACATCATGATCCAGTGTGGTGGCAGACCATGTGGAGGTGTCGGGAGGATTCAATTGGTATGATTAGTATGTGTTTAGGGGAGAATCATGCGAACCAGTGGTAGTGGTGGTGGTGAGCGGTGAGTGGTGAGTGGGGCCTAGGTGTACAAAGATGCCATCATCATTGATGGTAGAAAGTGGGTTCACGTGGTGATTAGGACCCACTAAACTACTCAATTGGGTGGGGGCCCAGATGAGGATGTTTAGGCTTTAAACAAGATAAGTAGATTAAAAAAAAAATGTTCATGTTTTATGCAAGAAAAGATGAGAAATGAGTTCTAAACAATAAGGTATAGTCTTTAGTCAATTTTAATACATAGTTAAAGCCAACAGGCCAATAGCCAATGTTGCCTTTATAAAAGCAAATATAGTCATCTTCTTCTTTATGCTAATGTTGGGGGTGTTAGTGCTTTGTGGGCCTTTTATGTTTTCATGGGGGCTTTCCACTTCATAATTATCTTTACTCCATTAATGTTGAGTAACAATCTTAATATCAACACCTTCATATTAATAACTTAATAGTTGATTATTTTTCTCATATTATAAAAAAATTATTTTTTCTTTCTAAAAAATAAAAAAAAATATCATATTAAGAATGATAGTATTATTTGTTTTTTAATTAAAAAATAAAAAATTTGGTTTGATATAATGTAATATTTTACACCATAATATACCATTCAAAAATAACTTTCATCATATAAATTAGTTAACATGGTGCTAAAACAATACAAATTGAAACTTTATGTTAATACTAAAAGGACAAAAAAAAAAAATTATTGGTCCTCTAAAGAACTAAATCATATAGTACATTTTTAAGCTTTTTCTCTAAATAGTATTCTCATTGAAATTATTCTCTATATTATAATTGAGGTTTCAAATAATTATAGCCCTTATACTTTTGTACCAAAAAGGAAAAATCTTTTGAACAATCTTAAAAGATCCATTGAAATAATTTTGAGTACTATATTTATTATATAAATATGATTGTACAAAAGTATGATCTCTTGGTGAGACCAAATACCTCTTTTATTTTTCTTTGTTTATACCAATAATAATTTTTTCTCATGTTATTTATAAAGAAGGGTATCAGTATCCTTGTAGCTTTGTAGAAGAACATTATTTTCATAATTATTATCTAATTTAATCTATATATTAATGAAAATTCAAATTGATACTAATGTTTTTTTAATAATATATTACATCGAATGTTTTTAATCATTAAACATCTGATTCAGTGGTATAAAGACTATTTTTTTTTTCAATTTAAGTTTCAATAGAAAATAGATTAATTAAAAGAGAATTATAAATTATTTAAGTGCAATATAGGATTATAAGCTAAGATCTTCAATTTTATAAAAATATATTAATTAAATGATGATTTATAAATCTATAACAGCTCACATTATGATTTAGAAGTTCATAAAAGAGTTAAAAATTCATGGCACGGGCAATGAAAAAGAATTTGGAATGGTACGTGATGCTTATCCCTTAAATTGGAATATAATGTTCACAAAAAATGAGAGAATGGGCCATTCGAAATCCAAGTCCACTAGAATTGTGATTCTTATGTTTTGGGGGGCAATCCAACTAAATTACATCCAAAAGATAAACATTTTTCATACAAAAGACAATACAAATAGAACCAAATTAACTTATCTTATAAAAATAAAAAAACAAAGAGAAATGGTTCTATTTGTTGTCACTAAGCAAACACCATTATGACATTTGTGGCATGAGAAGCATTCTTTGCCTAGCTTTATCAAATTGGCATGCATGCATTTTCAAAAAGAATTTTCCTAGATTATAATTACTATTAATTATGATTTAATGGTTCTAATATTCTAGGAATTAATTGACCATTATCATCACTTTTCTAATTCATTAATTGGTTGCTATAATAGTTGCATGCAAAATATAATCATAATATTCCCCACCTAAAATCTTGGAAATTTAAGTAGCTCCATTTAATTTTATTTTTTTTTTAAAAAAAAAAGAAAAGAAAAACAATGCCTTGAAAGAAATATAGGAAAATTGAGTGTTAATTTTATCTCTATATATATAATGAGTATTTGTGTGTGAAAAAGACCACATATTTATTTTAAATTTTAACATTATCAATAGTATAATTATATATATAGTTACAAATTAATCTATTTTAAATTTAAACAAAATAAGATTTTATATTAAAAATTAACATATTTGAAATAATTAGATAAAAAAATATTTAAAATATTAAATTTTACTAAATATTTAAATCAAATTTAAATTTACTCAATTTTAAAGACTTGAATAAAGAATTTTATCCAAATTTAAATTTTAAATATTATGCTCGAAACTCATCGTTAATAATTTGTTATTGTCTTTTGAATTTGGTTATAATTTGTATTTTGTAATAAAATGTAGTTTCTTATTACTATATTTTAGGTGAGAACATTTTTTACATATAGACTTATGTTTTTTTTTTCTTTTGAGAGAGAAACTTTATATATAGACATTAAAATTGAAAGAAATTTATAATTAATATTATAAAAGTACTTTTTAACTAGTTATATTTTATTATATTAAACTAATTAACAAATTAGATTATAAAATAAACAATTTTTGCGGGTATATTTATTAAACATATGAAAGTGGGTATGAGATAAATTCTATGTAAATTAATTATAAGAGCTATAAATAATTTATAATTAAAAAAAAAGGAATCCAATTTAAATTACTTGAATTATTTTTGTATTATAAATCCACTTATTATATGTCTATTACCTTACTTTGACTTTGATTTGATTTTACCTCGACTCCTAAACTCCATAAATTTTTGACAATATACAATGTATTTTAATTTTGAAATCTTATACTATATGATTTTGTAATAATTATAAATTTGATGATATTTTTTAGTTGTAACATATATATTTATATATATATATTGAAAAAATCATATTTAAATAATTAATTAGGTTTTTAAATGGACATTTTTCATTTTGCTAATTGTATGGTGTGAATTCTTTTTTGGGATTTTTTCAAAAATATCCTAAAAAATAAAAAATATTTCATTTTTATTGTTAGAATTTTTTTTTTTTAAAATTCTACATACTTAAAAATATTTTTTCAAAAATACTATATATCTAAAAATATTTTTTCAAAAATACGATATATACCAAACATATATCAAAAATATACCACACATATACTAAATATATATCAAACATATATTTAAAAATAGTAAAATTGAAAAAAAAAACAATCATAAAATTAAAAAAAAAAAGTCAAAAAATAATATATTTATTTAATATTCTTCTTTTTTACCCCTTCTCTCTTTAGTCAAGTGGGTTGTGATTAATGAAGATGACTCTTTTAATTTACTGTAATCCTCTCTGCAACTTTGGGCTCTTCGGGCTTGTTGTAAAATGAAAACTTATAATTGAGCCCTCTTTGTAAGTTTGGGCTCTTTAGCCTTAGTGAATTGAATTCAAAAAACAAGTCTCTCTCTTTTTTTCTTTTTTTTTTTTCAAATGTTTGTTTATCTAATTTATTGGAGAAAATCAGGTTTTCCTTCATCGATGGAACCAACAATTTTTTTTGTTTAAATTATTATTTAATCCTTGTAAAATAATGAAATATAATTAGTTAGAAATTAGAACCTCTATTTTAAAAAATTACTTTAATAGTATATGTATTTTTCATTCTGTCGTACTCATTAGCAAGGCACTGAAAACAATATTATTTCAAAATTGCATTCTCAGTTCAATTAAAATCTCAAGTATAGATGAGGATTATTTGTAATAGAGCAGACAAGGATTAATCATACCATGTGAACTGAAGGCCTAGACCATGTTCAGAAAGGAACAAATAAAGAGCTAGCCGTGACAAAAATGAAAGAAATTGCTATGTAATCAAACGTCTTCGAAAATTTTGATATTTCTTAAATTAAGTCCGGCCTTAAACAGATCTACATGGAAATGATATTATTTCCTCAAATTACCAAAGAAAAGGGCTATTCTATATTTTATCTGTCTATTTGGACTATTCTTTGGACACGTAATAAGCACAAGAGTATGATAGCGCTGCTTTTAGATTATGAGGAAGCAAAGCCATAATTTCTCTCTTTAAATTGGAAATTCTAATTCTATTTCCGATTTCGATTCAAATTTCCAATAAAAATTTCAATTAGCAGCAAAAAAATTATAATTTAAAAGAAATTCATTATATAGTACCATCTCTGGTCTTTATATAAGAAAGTAATTAGATAATTATTTTTACAGATGATATATATTTTTGGAAATAATTAAAGATAAAAAAAATAAAGATTTTTTTTAATGATTATAAAGATTAGTGATATATTTAAATAGAAATTTAATGATTAATCAATGCCTACCTCACTTAAAACCTTCTTGAACTCATCATCAAGTCGTCATGAAATTTTGAAGCATTTAAAACATTCACATAAAAATCCCAAGTCACAAAAATATATTAAGGAAATATGTATATAAAAACAATACTAATGGACAAAGTAAGTTTACAACTTGCAAGCAGAAAATATTAAAATACAACTAAACTGGGAAATTTTTTTTAGACTATACAAACATGTGTTTTTAATATATTCAGATAATATTTGTTTTTTTTTTTTCGGAACTCATTGATTATGAAAATAGTAAAATTCTCATGATAGGAAAAAAAAAATGGCCCAGCTTTTAAATTTTATAATCTCATTTATTATGAAATTAGTAAAATTCATTTCTTTTAAAATTGCTAATCTCAAAGCAATGGAGGTTAAAGGATTGATCAAATGAGAAAGTTTATCTCAATTTTTTTCACTTTCTTAATTATATAAATGAGTTCAATTAGATTAATCAAATTTTAGATTAAAATTAATGAGTTTGATGGGAACTAGAAAGTAAAAAATAAGATTTACATACACATAGCAGGAAAATACTTATTTGTGTATATAATTATATATATACTACTATCTCTAAAAAAAAAATTATATATATACTACTCCAATCATGAAAGGCAATTATTAGTGTGGAATGTGGATCACTGGACCCACCAAGAAAAAGTAACCACAAACAGGTGGGACATCTGGAAAAGTACAAAAAAACAAACTCCCTGAAAATTATTAATGCTGTTTTGTCCACATATACACTCTCAAGTCTTGCTTTTAACAGCATTAATTAATTACACAATATATATATATTGACTTACTCAAGTCTTGTTTTTAACAGCATTAATTAATTAATTGTAATAAATTAATAATATATATACAAAATACATAGGATATAGGTTAGATTAGTTAATTAATCTACAAAAAATGTTTGCGTTTGTAAGTAGTTCTTGTTGCGTCCTACATGCTCCAATTGCATGGGAAAAACACTATCTACTTTAATAAGGCCACCGGCCTCATATTCTTAATTTTCATATATTTATGCTTGCAGATTCATTGTCTGAATAAATAATAATTTAATTTAATTTAATTTTAATCAAATTAAGTTTATACTTTAATAAAAAATCGGATCGAACAAACAGATTGAATTGATAAAATCGATAATTAAATTAAGGATCGGATTAGTCAATTCCTTTTACCCGTTTCAAAAAATGAGATAAAAAATCAGTGAATCGACCGATTAACCAGTAAATTGATCGAATTAAATTAATTTTTTCAATTCGGGCAGATCATTATTTTTTTTTATCAATTTTTTTTTTATTTATCAAAATAACGTCGTTTTTGTCAAGTAAAAATGAAGTCGTTTTGAGTTAAAAAAAATTAAGAGAATTTCAGTTATTTAGTTTCAATTTTATCTAAGGCCAAAACTTATCAGATGTCAAAATTATGATCCTACTACATATTATTTTATTGCGTGAGTAAATTTTTTAGTAAGTAAATATTCATAACTTATTATATATAACTTTTGACTTAATGAATTAAATTGATACCATGAAAAATATGATTTTATATAAATTTTTAATTTAATTATAATTATATTATATTTACTTTTATCGTATATATATAAAATAAATATCAAGTGATCTTTAGCTATTCGAGAAAGTAGTAAATATAAACCATACGGGGTCTTAATTTAATTAAGACATCCTCAACCCGCGACCCATAATCTTTTGTCTCTACGTATTTGAAAGTCGGCCGAGCGAGGAAGTGAGACGTTGAGTAGTATGCATTGACCAGTAGAAATAAGTCACTAAAGTCTTGAATCTTAACAGCAAATAGATGATTTTAAGCAACATTTAGGAGCTGCATCTTGAAGATTTTCCAGAGCCTGTGCAGTGTTCATGTTTCTGGTCGGGTTGTCATAGGCATTACAAAAGAAAAAGGGCTTCAAATGCGGGAAATTATTTGCCGTTGTTTCTCTAGCGCCACCGGTCAAGCGATCCAATGGTGTAAACACTACATCTACCTTACAAGGGCAGCCTTCTTCCTATTAGGTAATTTTCATTTTTCATAAATGCAAGTCTTTTGTTTCGAGATTCCTAATTAGTCCAATTTTTTTTTTAATTATTATTATTATTATTTATTTTTTTTCTTTTTTTTTAACATTAGAGGAACTGTAGAGGAAATTTACCTATAATGAGATTTAAATTCCGATGTCTATTTATAATATTGTCATTTTATCATTTAACTAATATTATTGTTATGATTTTTTTATTATCAAATTTAAGTTTTATTTTTTTTAACAGTCACTTAAAATTATTTTTTTTTCTGTAATAAAATTAATTAATTTAATTTTTGTTATAATCATAAGTGAAATCAGAAAATTTATTTGAGGAGGGCCAAAGTTAAGTTAATTATACAATATTTTCATATATTTTTTCTAGCCAAATCTGATCGTCACCATTTTAATTCGTATTGAGTCATTAAAGAATTTCAAATTCATCAAAATTTTCATATAAAATAATGAAATCCCTTAATGAGTTTCTTTTCCTACAGTATGTTCTTTTAAAATTAACAATGTAATACATATGAAAGAAATCTTAGTCACATAACTTAGATTTTTTTTTTTAATTCAGAATCCAAATTAAATTATAGAAGAAATCTTAATCATATAACTTCAAATATTCTAAATATATTAGCCAGAAAATATTCTAATAACACAAAAAAAAAAGACAATAAAAACAAGATTCAAGGACCAAAAAAGAAGATACTTATAAGTCTTTTTTGGGAATGGTAATTTCAAAAATAATTTAGGAAACTTGCGAGAAAAACAAAAGACAAAAGATTTTTAGAGAAGACAAGTTAGGTTTTGATAATAAAAAAAAAAAAAATTAAACTTTAAGAAGAAAAGGTGTTGGGTTTTTAAGTTTACTATTCACTAGTAAAGTAAAAGAAAGTAAAAGAAAATGGATTAAATTTTGTTGATTTTTTTTTTATTCAAACAATATTTTTTTAATAGGATCAATATTTATTTAAATAATGGCAATTCATTAAATTGTTAATAAAAATATTTTTTAAATAAATAATTTTTATTAATAAATATAAATAAAAATAATTTTAGTACTATAAATTATATATAATTATTTTTAAGAGACCAATTAAAAAAAATGAAAATATTTACATATATATATATATATATATTTATATTTTTAAAGAATTTTGGGAGACCAAAGCTCCCCTTTATTCCCCTGATTCCGTTATTGGTTATAATGAAATATGATTACGGTAAACTGGTCACCAATTAAATCATATTCCCTCTATTTGCAAGCTCAAATTTCCTAATAATTTGATTAAAAAAAAAATTATTTTATCAATTTTTACATTTAAAAGATGGTAGTTTGTAGAATTAAATTCTTTTAATATAAAACTAAATTTAAAATAAATAGAAATCACATTATTTCATAAAAATTTAATTTAATTAAAATTATATATAAATATATATTATAATCTTCCAAAATTTTAATGCTAGTATTTATTGTGAAATATATAAAAGTAGTTAATAAAACAAAATAAATTAAAATTGTCATCTAGTTACACAATGTTGGAAATAATTCTTGCTTATTAAGAATATATTTAAGAGTTCACTCTCAATTTTTAATGTTAAAATATGTTAAAATAAAAGTTCAACTGCCGCTTTATAAATATGATGATGACCAATTGGCAAATTGATTTTTAGTGATATATAATAAAATTAAGGTTTAAATTAATTTAGGGAGTATTGAATAACTTGTTAGAGCTAAAATGGAGCAAAAATCAATTCAATGCATAACCTTTAGTGGTGATTTACAACACAACTGTGCTATCCTTAATTTTGATTATAAAACATTAATGTTAGTTGTAATTAATTAATGCGTGGACTACCCACACATATACATTTAACAATTCTCCCAAATCTATGTATATTATCTAACCATAAATAATACTTTCTCCATTTTTTTATCTATGGATTAAAGTTTTATACACATATTAATATACTTATTAATTAAATTTAAAATGATTTATTTAATTTTATATTCTTAAACTTATTTTAAATTAAGTTATTGTATTTTAATTAAATATTATAAAATTAAAATAGAAAAAATGATAAATATCAATTTAAAAATTTAAAACGATAATTAAAAATATAAATAAATAAATTTTTAAAACGACAGATAAAAAAAATCAGAGAGGAATATATAATAACTAGTTATTATATAATTTTACAATTTAAATTTTTTAACGCTTGCGTTATGGGCAGGTCTAGTTTCCGCACATGGTTTGGTGAAAAATGCAGTTGTAGATATACTGATCATATATCTCACAGAAGGTTGGAAGCAGAGCAATCTCTCTAAAGCTGTTGCTATAATTAACATTGAAGAAGGAGTGGCTGCTATCGTCGCCATTTTCATGGCTCACATTACCGACGCTTATATAGGTCGCTTCAAAATTGTTCTAGTCACCATTGCTTCCTATATCGCTGTGAGTATCACATTCAGTTAATTAATTTGGCCACAATATGATATTAATATTATATAAAACTATTTTTTAAATGAAATACAAACAAAAAAATATATATTATATACCTGCTTGTATTAATATGATTTAGCAGCATGAGAGGATAAAACAGTTAATAGAACTTAAAATGTGAATTTCTCTTTTTTCTAAAAAAACAAAGATTATTATATCTTCTTCTAACTAATAAAACAATATAATTAGTATGCCAATAAAGTTTAGTTTAACGGTATTACAAGTATTTTCAGAGTTATAAAATTGTAAATTCGATCTCAAATTGGAATTAATTAAATTTTTATGTAAATTTGGATTGATGATTTTTGTGTTTTTGAAATTCATAGAAATTATCAAGCTTTATGAATTAAAAATCTATATCCTTTTTTTTATTATTATTAATTAAACTTCAATTGAGATTTGAATTTGCAATGTCAACTTGCTAGAGACAATTCAAATATTATTCCAGCTAAAACTTAATTATGGATAAAACTTAGATTTCTATTTTAATAAATTTGCAACATTTTATTGTTTAGTATAAAGATTAAATACATGGAATAAAGAGTATTATTTAATTTAGAATTACTCGTTGATTAAAATGAATAATTTGAAAATAGCCACATTATAATTAAGTTGTATATATAATTTTTATTCAATTTTCCACGATGCACATAGTTTTAAGTGTGTGTGTATATATATATTTCTCTTTTTTGTGTAGGGATTGATGCTACTATGGTTTTCTACTTGGAGTGTATTATCAGACGAAGCAATGAAAATATTATTTTACGTGGCACTAGTACTCATAGCACTGGGCAAGGCAGGGAAAGATCCTCCGCTCAAAGCATTTCTTGCAGATCAACTGCCTGGTAGGGATGACGAACAAATTTTTGACCGAACAAAATTTTGGTGGCGTGTGGTAAAGTTTGTAGGGGCTGCCATATCTGTATTTTTCTTAACTGAAAAATCTTGGAGAGCTACTTTCATGATTTCTACCATAGTTATGGGAGCAGCTTATTTATGGTTTTTGTCTGGTATTCCGTTAAGCTTGTACAACTGCAAAAAACCAACTACAAGCCCCCTTACTACTCTTTATAGAGTTTTGAAGGCAGCTATTTGTAATTGGCACCTGGATTATCCTCTTACACCTACTGGCTACTTCATGAATACAGGACAGGAAATGCAATTTTCTCCTAGCCATCGAATCCTGAGGTGACTCTGATGCTTTCTCTCTCTCTCTCTCTCTCTCTCTCTCTACTTTTAAGCATGAGAATAAGTTCTATTAATTATGGTTAAAAAAGAAGTTACGGGAAGTCAATGTTGAGGGTGATGTTAATGTAAAGATTCCACATTGAGTAGAAATAAGAAGTTCTGAAAACTAATTATGTATATAAACCGGGTATTATTGTTTACTTATTAATTTAGACTTTTGGGTTGAATTTGAATATTATTACAATGTGAACAGGTGGATGGACAAAGCAGCTATTATAGAATCTTCCTCACATTCCAATCAAGAAACAATTGAAATGGAATCTCGGCTTCAAATTAACATCTGCTCAATAGCACAAGTGAAGCATGCAAAGCGCCTTCTAACACTGACGCCTTTGTGGTCGACCTTCCTAATGTACAGTCTGGTACAGGCTGCAGGGAACACTTTCTTCATTGAACAAACTGATTGCATGGATGTTCAAACAGACACTGAGTATGATTTCCCTATAAAATTTTTCTTTATAATAGAGTCATTAACAAGCTCCATAACTTCATTTCTTATCAATTTACTAATCTCAGAGAAATGGAGGTTAGTAACACGACAACGTGCGCAGCTTCTAAGAATCAATATTGGGATGCTTTTATCAATTTTCTGTTGCCTTGTTGCTTGGAAAATTGAGGTTCGAAGATTGGAATTGATAGAGAATTATAAATGTTTGAGCAGTGATTATGAGGAAAATAAAAATAAAATTCCTATGAAGGTGACATTGTTAATCCCACAATTCATGCTTTTAGGACTTATGGAGGGATTTGCAGAAGATGGACTTGCTGAGTTCTTTTATGATCATGTAGACGAATCAATGAAGCTGTTCGAAACCCCATTCAATGGCTTGGTGATGGGAATTGGAAAATTTTTCATTGTATTCTTTGTTCTACTTCGTAAAAGCTGGTTTGGGGATAGTATAAACCATAGTCGGTTGGATAAGTATTTTAGGTTGTTAATGATAGTTAGTTGTGGTAACCTGTGTCTCTGTGTTTTTATTTCCTATATGTATGCTAGAATGCAAGGCCAACAACAAATCATTCAGAATCAACAACTACAGCAACCGCAGAGAGAAAATGCACAAGGTCTTCGTCAAGAGCACCAGCAACAAGAAGTAGAATTGCAGCAGCAGCAGCAGCAGGAGGGAGAAAATGCACTAGATTATCATCAAGAGCACCAGCAGGGAGAAGTATAACTGCAGCACAAGATCATCATCAAAAGCACCAGCAGGTAGAAGTAGAATAAAACAATCGAGAATCTTAAGCTTCCTTAAATTTCATACATGTTTCTTACTATATTATGGACAAAGTTTTATTATCTCATATTTTAAGTACCCTATGAAATTTTTAATTTTGATCTGTATAATATTCTCTCTCTCTTTTAAATACTATATATGACCATACAAGGTTGTGAATTCCAACTTCAACTACAGCTAAATTTAAATAAATAAATAAAAATACCAATATTTATACTTGTAAATTTTAAAGTTTGTTTACATTAATTTGGGTGAATATTTTGTTGAGTTTTAGTTCAGATTTGCTAATATTAGAAGATTTATTAAAAGATTGATATTAATTAAAAGAGTTTTAGTCTGAAGAGTTTACTTCCATTTGAGCTTAAAAGATTGATATAATGAGTAAGTTTATCTCAATTTTTCCCCTTTTTTTAATTATATATATATATATATATATATATATATATACATTATGTTAATTGTTTGGGTTTAGATCATTCAGATTTAGTATAAGTTCAATAAGGTTTCAGATGTCTTATATTAATCAAATTTTAGATTAAATTTATGAGTTAAGTGAGAACTGGAATGCAAAAATAAAACCGTCGTTCGGCTTTGCACTCTCCCAATTAGAGATGAAAATTGGTAAATTTTTCCCTCCTCACATGAGGCCCATGTACTAAGTTCTAACAACAAATTAAAGGCCCATACTAACCAGATTTTTCCATCTTTGCTTTTGTTTCTAACAATACATTAATGGCCAATAATTCCAAGTTGGGTTGACTAAGGTAATGTGATGTAAGGAATATTCAGATGAACTATAAATTTATTATTTTGATATTTATATATAATATCTCTTAAAAAAAAATTTCAATAATAATAATTAATGGTTAATTAATCAACTGCCTATAACTTTTTTCTTCTCCTTCTGTTTTTCCTTTTATGAGAAAGAAGATCGATGATATCCATTCAATGCTTTATAAACACATAAAAAACTGCTAACAATTTTAGCAATCTATAAGAACTTGCACTATGATATTTCTCTTAACTTTCAATTAGTGATTGAAAACTTTATTTGACAACAAACCAACACTCTTGACAACCATAAGCACTACTTAATTAACATAACAAAATTGAAAATAACTACAAAATTACCACCCCACACTTCACATTGCCTTAATTAAGTCGACTTCATGACTATTATTCCTAGTTAATACATACCAACTTTTATTTCATTTCAGCTGATGAACCAAAATCCTCTTCTGTCACAGACACCAAATGCTTATTATCAGAGTTCCTCACCGAGCAATTAGCACGAATTTCGCCTTGTTTTCCTGTCACCACATCCAGTTGCCCCATCTTAATCATGCCAATAATGAATTTTTCAAAGAACAATGATTCATTAACTGCGAAGCTTGTAACAATGCCTCTTGTCCTTTTATCTGTGTATAAATCTTGGTCTGAGGTAAATAAACCTTGGCGATTCATCAAATCAACGTAGTACTTATTGTCGAATTTGTTAGGAGATCTAATGTCCAAAAAGGTAGTATTTTCAGTGTCTGTTTTAGGACAAGTTCTTTTGAGATTGTTAGCAAATGTCTTGTCCATGGTAGGATCTTGATTTGGATAAAGACGTTCAGTAAAAGAGGCGCAATGGCCAATACCGATAGTATGACCACCGGAAAGAGCCACCGCATCGGTAGTATCTAGATTTTTCCGGGCTAGTTTTTCCAGAATTGTAGTAGTGTTAGCAGTAGATCCAACGAGATCAACAAGTGTTTGGTTTACTTCAGCGAAAACAACTCCATCTCGCCTTCCTAACGGGACGTCATAGTCAGGTCCGCCGGTCTACAGAACAAATGGTTATATGAATTAGCGAACATGCATTAGACGTAAACAAGGATTTTCCAAATGTTAAAACAAAAGAAGGGTTTGGTTTAATTATTACCAAGAAAACGGAATCACGAGCTGCAATAGCGACAATGTCAGAACAAGAGACAACACGACCACACTCCTTGTGAACCAGATCGCGAAGATTATTGACGATTTTAAAAGCTTCCTTTCTTAAGGTTAAATTGGGAATTTCAGACTGTTCACTGGGTCCACCTGCTGATCCATCAAGCAATACCGATCCATCGCATCCCTGTTTTTGTTACAAATGTGCAAATTATTGATCCTTGAAAATATATGACAACTCACTGAACAACAAATAAGAGCAGATGTAATTATTAACTTCACTTCAGCAGTTTAGTTGGTCTTTTTAATTTTTAATAAATACTATATTATGTACTTTCAATATAGAAAAATAATTAGTTCAAATTTTATTATGATTGAGATTTTTTATAATTTTTTATCTGTAAATCACATGCATCATTTAAGTGTATTTTTAATTGGGTAATTAATTAATGTTTGAGTAGTTAAATAGATTTAATTTTCATTCAACAAGTACACACAGCTTATTGAATCTACTCCATTTTTGGTATGATTCTTTCATAGTTTTTTTTAATGGAAATATAAAACTCTCTCTTCTTTTTTATATTATTGAAAATGAACTATATTTAAATTTAAAAAATTTAATTTTTTTATACATATATACATACATAAAAAATTGTTAAAAATTCTTATTTTGAAAGAATTTATAACTATTTAAATAAAAAAATTAAATTATTTTATGAAAAAAATATTTAAATAAAAATAACTAATATTTATTTTTAATAATTATTAAATATATTAACAGTAATAACTAATATACTTAATAACCATCAACAAACAGTTAACAAATGCAGCCAAAAGTTGAGTAAAATGAGGCTATAACGTACGGTTTCAAGCCTTCAATTACTACTGTATCTTAAAGTGGATTTTGATTCCTTATAAAATGCAATATATATCGAGCTTTATCTTGAATTTAATATGAAATTTGAAAAGAAAAAGAGAAAAAAAGTTAAAAGGGACACTAAAAAGAAGCAAGCAGCGTATACAATATGAACTATAGGCCAAAAAAAGCAAAAAATAAACTACAGCAGGAGCTTCATTCTTCTTCATTCAAGAAAACAAGAAAATTCTTAGTTAGGCAATAAAAGATTAATACTTAATAGCTGAACTATTGGATTAAAATCAATAACTTAAATATTTATTAACTATTTCTTGATTTTATAGACATAGCGATCATCGAGATTCAAGAAATTAAGTCTAATAATTAAAGAAATTAAAGATACAAATTAAGCAAAGAAAACACAGGAAAGATAAATATAATTAAAAAAAATAGTAACTAATTACGGACCTTAACAAAGCAATCATGGAAATGGAGACGAAGCAAGCCAGCTGCTTGGCCAACATCTTTCTTGAACACTTTCTTCAGCTCTTTTCTAACAATGGATTCAACTTTAGGACAAGAATTTTTGTAGAATGTCCATGAAAGACCATTCTTTATTGGAGGTTTGCTCTGTGCTTCAATGGAAATGAAGAAGCAAGAAGCCAATAAAAGAGAAGAGATCAAAAGGATAGAAGTGAAACCCATGGCTTGGTTTTGTTTTCTGTTCTGTGTCCTTGACTCCGAGAGGGTCTTTATTTATAGCCATATAAATTTTCTTTTTAATTTTTGTTATTATATTCTAATCACGATAACCATAAAAATTAACTATTTTTTAATTTGTTTTTCCATCATTATAGATTTATAGTTATTAATTACATATATATAAAATTGAACCAATCAATCGGGAGATTAGTGAAAACTTAAACTAACAATTATATCAAAATAACAAATAAAATTTTAATTTAACATAATCTTATTTTTTTTATCAGAATCTCATTTACACTTTCCAATAAAAATCCAAAATTGATTATAAAGACTTTGGTATAT
Organism: Aleurites moluccanus; assembly: GCA_948193065.1. NCBI lineage: Eukaryota > Viridiplantae > Streptophyta > Magnoliopsida > Malpighiales > Euphorbiaceae > Aleurites > Aleurites moluccanus. The sequence goes on from CANXYC010488578.1 coordinate 20,168, forward strand.
GTGGATAAATAAATATCTTAATTATAAGTGAGTAAAACCTCATGTGTACGGCTACAAAAAATGTTAATATTATATTAAAATTTTATCTCCAAATATATTAATTTTGAAATTGATGTTGGTGCTCTCGACATTAAATTAATGATGATTATAATTTATTAAAAATTGAAAAAAAAATATTAATCGATTCATTTAAGAGTTTGTGTCAATCGATTTATTAAATTTGAATCAAAAATCAATCCGATTGAATTTAAGAGAATATCTAATGAATTAAATATCAAATAATTATAAAATATAAAAAAAAAATTATAAGTGAGTATATATAAATTAACTGGTTTAATATAAATAAATTTTAATATTTATTTAATTTATAAACTAATAATATATATGAATTTAAAAATTTTAATATGCTAAGAAAATAAATTAAAATTATTTTATATTTCACTAAGAGTTTAATAATTAGATAAATATACAAAATTTAATTTATAAATATTAAGACCTCGGTATAGTTTACATTTACTACTTTCTCGTATGACTAAAGAAGATCACTTGAAATCTTCCTAGAAAATTAATATCATAATACAAGCCAAACAATCTCCAAAATTTTTTCTCAAAAACTTCATCTTTCTTAGTGTTCTTACATCATGCCAAACAAGGCCTAAAGCTATAAAGCATATTTGAGTAGACATGCTTTTCGGTGATTAGAAAATCAGGTCTTTTGTACTATTATTGTTTTTTACCTTTAGTTTTTACTTTTCAAATGTAAAAATGGAAAAAAAAAATACTAAAATATATTTAATTTTTTTATTTAGTGTTTTAAACATAATAAAAATTAATTAACTTAAATCATCAAACGGAATGCAAATTAACCTGAAAACACCCAAGAGAAACAAACAAAAAATTTGAAAAATTTTAATATAATTAAAAGGCCACTTGCAAAAAGTCTGAATATCTTAGTCCGATTTAAGATGATAGAATATGTATAATAAAGTCATATATAAAAATCCAATCTTATCTTAGTGGGCTATGAGACAGAGATTTTATTTATTTTTAATTTACGAGATATTTTAATATTACATTAAATATAAAATTAATTTTTAATTATGTTATGTGATTGATGCTAATTAAAAAAAATTAATTTAATATAAATTTAAATATAAATTTTTTCAATATAAATTATTTTCACTTAAAAATTTAACATAACCTCAATCCTTTAAGTTAATTATGAGATAAAGATAAGCATATGTAAATGCATAATTAAGGGTAAAAGAACAAAACTTTCAAAGAAGAAGACGACAGGAAAATTATAAAAAAAAAAGGAACAAGACTTTCATAGTAAACCAGCCACCTGTGACTTGTCTCTTTTTGAGTGGTCAAACTTGGCTCTCGAGTCCCGAGAATACCTACTCTTTCCCTAATAATTAACCTTTTGACATTAAGCTTGTGGTTCTAGTAAAATTTAAAAATTAAAATGGCTCCCATTCAACCTTTTTTAATACAATATGTTCTTTCACACATTTATTTATTGAGTCCATTATCTGCTTAGTAAAAACAATATATATATATAAATTAATGTATAAAAATTAATTTATAATTAAATTAAATAATTTATTATTAAAAACTATATTATTTATGATTTATTTTAATCAATAAAATTAAATTAAATTTTTTTATTAATTAAATTAATTCTAAAAACTTATCTTATTACATTGATATTGTAAGATAAAAATTACTAAAATAAAATATAAAAATGCAACCATTTTAGTTTCAATTTATTAATAACTTTTATTTTAATGTTATTAAAATCATTTATAAGCAATTAAAATTTGCTAATATATCTTTTTTTATATATATAAAATTAAAACTGCTTGTAGAATATCTAGAATTTTAAAGAGAAAAATAAGAGGTGCATGCATATGAGAATATTCTAAGGATAAAAGCAAGTGTGTCAGCCTATGGGAGAAAAATATTCCTACTAAATATGGAAGATGATGTAAGAATAATCCCCCAGTAAATAAGCAGTAATGAGAATAAAATAACAATTACTTTGTAATACCCTCAAATTCAATAATTATTTTCTCTTCATCTTGTCAATTCTAAATTATAGATTATTTTCTTTTTTCAAATAGGTAGTTGATTTATTAATTTATTAATATATTTTTATTTAATATTTCATCACATTATATTTTTATTAAAAAATAATTAATTAATTTTATTAAATTAAAGAATATATATATATTATAATTAAATAAAATTTTATTAGAGATTTGAAAATTAAAATTTTATAGATAGTGTGATTTATTATTAAATAAAATTTTATTGATAATGAAATTTTATTGTTTTTTAAAATTAATATTAAATAATTAAATAATATTTTTTTATCTCAAAATAAATATCATAATTTTTTTAGACGAATTGATTAATTATTTTTAAAATAATTAATTATTAATATAAATAAAGAAAATTTATAAAAAAATATAAAATAAAAATTATTTTTTTAATTTATGTAAAAATAGAAATAAGCGTATGGATAATATATGTTTATATGAACTAATATAGTAATTCATAATCAAGCATTAATATATATCCTATAGGAAAGAGTGTCAAAAGCTTTCTATAGCTCTTAGCTGTCCCGCTGCCCTTAAAAAATAACGAAGGGAAAAACAAAAGGTATGAACGATTCCACTAACGAATGAATTTGAAGCCACATGTAATACTTTATTTAATTACTTTTTAACTTTTTCCAATTTTGCTTTTACTTTTTCCAGGTTAAAAAATGTATTAAGAGGGTTGATTTGTATTTTTATACGGTAGTTTTTTATGTGTCTCATTTTAATTATTTAAAAAATTTTATAAAATTTTTAAAAAATTATATTTTGATAGTATTTGATATAATGAATTTATTGATATATTTTTTATATTAAATAAAAATCATTTGGATAGCTAAATATATATTAAAAACCTGTTAAATCTTAATCATTAAATATAATATATAAAATTTCTAATGTATTTTTAATTGTTCAAATATTTTTATTTAGCATAAAAAATATATCAATAGATTCATTATATCAAATATCATAAAAATATAATTTTTTAAAAATTTTATAAAATTTTTTAAATAATTAAAATAAAACACATAAAAAATTATTATATAAAAATATACAACAAACCCTCAACCCGTTAAACATTCTTAATTTAGATTGAATTTCATTAATTTATTTCTTTTTTCTTGAATTTGTAAAAGGGAATCAAACAACTTTATTCATAAGAAAAATAATACTATTATTAATTAGCAGCCCACGTGCTCTAGAGTCTATATATAGTTATATACCAATGCAAAAGGCCAATATGATGGGTTATTTATTAAAAATACAAAAATAATCTTTATATATATATATATATATATTTCTTTGCAAAGATTCCACAATTATGCTTTTAACTTTCCATCTCCCAACCATATTTTATTTTTTATTTTTTACGGATTGTTTTTCTTTTTAATTTTTTAAAATATTGTTTGCCTTTGTTGTTCAATAAGTAACATGCATACACGTAGGAAAAACATAATAACATGTGGAGGGTATTAAGATAATTTTATTTTTTTTAATATTGATTAGTGATAAATTAATTTTAAATTTATTATTTAAAAAAATAAATAATTATTGTTATGTTATATTTAGGTGTTAAAATAATTTCACATTAATTAGAAATATAAAATATAAAAAATTAATATATTTTAGGTGTCAAAATAATTTCACATTAATTAGAAATATAAAATATAAAAAATTAATATATGATGAAAGGCTATCATCTAATCGATTAATTATATATTTTTAATAATAATAATACATAATATTATAATATGTATTATGTGTATTTATGTGCTTAATGCTCTAGATTCATATAAAAATTTAAAAATCAAAAAATTGTAGTTAATTGTCAATTTAACAAGAGTTTTAATTTGGATAATATAGTTGGTGTCAAATATTTTTTTTATTGATAATTTGATTTTCTTAATTTATATGAAAATAATAATATTTTTATACTAGTAATTCTTCTTAAAAACTCTCATTAAATTAGTAAAATATTTTAAAATAATTAATACAGTGAAAATATATTCATTCTGATATATACTTTCTATTCTTCATTTATTTAAAAAATAAATACATAATTCAATCAGACTATTGATAATTATTAATTTTATAAAATAAGACTAATTCATTTAAATTCAATCATTTTTGCTTTAAAAAACACATTAGAAACATAACATAAAATGTTATATTTTATGTTATAAATAGGAATAAAATTGCATAAATATAAAATAGAGCTATATATAAGAATTAATCCATAATATACTATTTATATAATTTAACAATTCCTCTATAAGCTTATTTGATTGATTTTTTGAAAAAAAAATTGCCATGTGATAAAGTTTATAATTATAGGTGTATTGACTATATATGATAGCATTTGCCATTTTTTCAACAACAAATCAAATGTCCACTGGGGAAAGATGTAAAAGCTAAGACAAAATGAATACGGAAATTCAGAAAAAATTTCATGAAAATAGAAAAAAAATAATTATAGAAAGTCCCATTCGATGGATACACAAACCAAATTTCTCAAAGTGAATCCATAATTGATTTATTTGACCAAAATTATATTTCTTTTTAATCATCATAATTTCTAAACATATAAATCGAATGTAAAATGCATCTTAATTTAAATTAGTTAAAAAAATAATAATTTTAATATTAAAAATATTTTAAAATCTATATATATATATATATATATATGAAAAAGTATTTTTATATAAAAAAAAAAAAAGGTAGGTGTGTATTAATGTAGAGTTGTTGATTTTATTATATTTTTACAACTTGAGGCGGTGATGGTCGTGTGTCGGCAACAAGTAAACATTATTATTATTATATTTTAGAAATTAATTTACACAAACCCATGGGCTGTACTCCAATGAAGATAAGTTGCAACACATTAAGGAAAACGACTGTAATTGTTTAGAATTCACCTAATAAGAAAACTTAAATATTTAATTAAATCCATTACAATTAAGTTTAAATATTTTTTTTTAGTTTTAAATTATATTTTCATTAAATTTATATATTTAGTAATTATATCTAGTAAATATTCATTTTAAAAATTAATATAAATAATAATAATAATAATATTCAAATTTAGCTTATTTTTTATTCAAGTATAAACTTAATTTGATTAAAATCAAATTAAATTAAATTATTATTTATTCAGACAATGAATCTGCAAGCGTAAATATATGAAAATTGGTGCATGATACATAGAATGATTACCGGCCATAAAATTTTGGACTCAGCCCTACCAGAATGGATATCATTGTATGAACAAGAAAAGCAAAAAATCATTTATCCATAAGTTCTTTCATTTAAAAAGGTATAGCCACACATTCTTGATTGGCCAATCAACGTTGACTGAAATATTTTTTTTTTTTTAATTTTATTAAATTAACAAAAGACTTAATTCCATCAATTAATGTTGAGATTATGAAATAAAGAGATTTTAAGTTTGAATTTTAAACATTACCAATATAAGTTTGATTCCAGTTTATTTCATATCCTGAATGAATTTATTTAAATTTATTTTCTATTTACATTAGACTGTAATATTTAATTGAATTTTGTATTAATATTTACTTATATGTAACATATATCTCTTAATTAAAAAAAAATATTATTATATTAAATTTACTTTCATCATTAACTTCAACTTGTCAAAAGGTTCATACTTCAGTTTCGTAGGGTAAGATACGTATGAGAGGCGGCCGATTGAACCAATCAAGTCTGTGCTAACAAACCTTTTTGGATTTTATAATCAATCAAATTATTGTTTCAAATAATTAAAGTAAAAAAAACTATGGAATAAAAGATATTTGATGTCTGAATTTGAATTACTTTTTGAAAATAACATTTTGAATTATTTTTTAAATAAAATTTAATTAGATGAATAAAAAAAATAAAAAACTAACTTTTTTCAAAATCATGATTTTAGTAAGTCTTTTAGAATCCAGAAACAATTTATCAAAAATATTTAAATCTTAATGTCAAACACACACTTTGTAAAATATATTTTTTACATTGAATTTTTTTAAAATATTAGTTAACTTGAATAGTAAATTAAATAATAATTTATTGTTAAGGTGAAATAAAGTGTGCGATAATTAGATTCAAATTCCACCGTTTGGTGTATAAGGTCCAAATGTGCAGCCACAGGCTCTCCCGTTTGGGGAATGTTAATCATTGAAAGCTAATATTATCTAATTACATAATTAAATTGCTAATTATGATATAATTAATTGAAATAGCACATGAGTTGCAAACATGTCTAAACTTTTTAAGTGATTACCTAAAATAATAAAAGCTAGACTGCTACAATCCAACAGAATTAGTTGTATATTTTGTAGATCAATTTTATAGATAAACCATGAATCCGATTAGTCATAGTAAATAATACCAAGAAACCATTTTATTAATTAACGAGAGGCAACACTATTGTTTAGAGATTAATTAATACACATAAACAAGAAATAAAAACATAACTACACTTCTAATACCATAACTACTTATTTAATTTCTAGCAATTATATAAAATAGTAATAATACTAATTCCTTTATCTCAACTCGGACAATGTCTCCAAATCCTCTTCAACAACAGACACCAAATACTGATTATCTGAATTTCTAACCGAGCAATTCGCACGTATTTCCCCTTCATTATTTGTCAACACATTCAATTGCCCCATTTTGATCATCGAAAGAACGAATTGTTCGAAGAACAAAGATTCATTAACAGCAAAACTCTTGACGATGTCTCTTGTTCTTTTATCTGTATACAAATCTTGGTCTGAAGTAAATAAACCTTGGCGATTCATGAGATCAACATAATATTTATTGTCGAATGCATTAGGAGATCGAATGTCTAACACAGTAGTGTTGGTAGAATTCGATGTGGGACAAATTTCTTTGAGATCATTAGCAAATGTTTTGTCCATAATAGGATCTTGGGTTGGATATAGACGGTTTGTGAAGGAAGTACAGTGGCTAAGACCGATGGTGTGGCCACCGGAGAGAGCCACCACGTCGGTGGCATCAAAATTTTTGGTAGCTAAGGAAGTGAGAAGAGTAGTAGTGTTAGAAGTGGGTGCTGGCAAGTTGGCTAAGGTAACATTTCTAGTTGCAAAGGTCAGTCCATCTCGTCTTCCTAAAGGAACATCATAATCAGGGCCACCTGACTGAAATAATAAACAAAAAATAATAATAAATATGCAGTTTCAATTTCTTTTTGAGATAGAAATCAATTATTTTTAATAAAATCTAAAAGGGTATTATATATTATAATAATCATAATATAATATAGATTAGTTAATAGAAAATTTTGAAAAGCTTATTGGATGTCCAATGAGAGGAAAGTCATCTCCACAAGGCATTGTATGACTTTGCAATGACTTTATTTACAATTGACCATGTGCCAAAGTCTTTGATTAGGTAATCTTCATGTGCTGTAAAAGTTCTATTTAATTAAATTGTGATTGAGATTTCAAATTCATCCCCCTATCTGAGGAATACAATTTATAGTACTGAATAAAAAATTTATGAATTATTATAATAATTGATTAATAAATTAACTTTCATTAACGAATATTACTAACATATGTTCAAATGCCAAGGTTTGAATGTTAGCTAGGCATAGCTTTGAAGTTCTGCCAGTCCTCAACAGCAAGTCCAAATTATAGCTCACCACTAATTAAATTATATTAAAAAATCAAATAATATAGGCCACAAGAGAATTCGTTAACTAATAACATATTTCTGTAATTGAACTAATTGACAAGCAAATTTAATTAATGGATGCATCAGCAATATTATTATTATTTTTAACATTTTTTTTTTATATTAGAGATTTCTATACTTGTGTAGAGTTATAAACTAAGAAATACATTGATCGTGCTAAGCACGGAAGAAGTTGTTTTTGATTTTTTTGGCACGGCAAGAACTTAAATTTCAAAAGATAAGACTCACAGATGTATCATTAAATCTAAAACTAGCTGTTATGTCAATGCTTTTAACAAGAAAGTCATTAAAAGGAAGTAACTAACACGGTACTATCAACATTAAAGCATTCACTATTTAGCACTTGCAACCCCATTCAGTGTGTGTTAAGTTTTCAATTCAATAATAAACTAGAGTTCCTGTTTTTCTAATATTAAAAAGAAACCCTAACTAACAAGATATATATACGCCATTAAATATTCACTTAATCTAGTTATAAGACTAATCTATTTTCTTTTTTCTAATCAACTCCAATGGATTAATATTTTATTTTAAAAAAAAAAGAATATCTAAAACTGAATTAAAATGACAGAATTAATTGACTGCGCAAGTTCTTAATATAAGCACTAAAAATAGGAAAAGAAAAAAAATAATTAAGAGTTAATTACCAAGAAAACAGAATCGCGAGCAGCAACAGCGACAATATCAGAACAAGAGACAACACGACCACACTGTTTGTGCACTCGCTCGCGCAAGTCGTCAATGATCTCAAATGCCTCTTTTCTCAAAGTCAGATTGGGAGGTGCATCTTGCTCGCTCGGCCCACTCGCTGACCCATCTAGCAACACTGACCCATCGCACCCCTATTTTCAAAATTAATGTAATTCTTAATCAATAAGTTTTAATTCAGTAATACTGGAGTTTATCTGTTTAATAATTAAAAGTGAATTTTACCTGAACAAAGCAGTCATGAAAATGAAGACGGAGCAAGCCAGCAGCTTGGCCTATATCTTTCTTGAAGACTTTCTTGAGTTGTTTTCTGATGATTGATTCAAGCTTAGGACAGCTAGACTTATAGAATGTCCATGAAAGACCATTAGCTATAGAAGCAGATGAACTTTGTGTGGCAGAGAAGAAAGAAGCAAGAAACAGAGAAATTATCAAAAACAGACAAGTAAAGGACTTGGTACTAGCCATGGCTTTGTTTGGTTTCTTGTATTGTAGCATGGGCTAGGAGGGTGTCCTTTATTTATAACAAGTTAATAACCCATGTAGTGTAAATTGTAGTGTTTTCCTTTGGAAATTTTCAATCCTCCGTCTTTTATTATTTCACACCAAAATTATGCAAAATGTTGACTTTTGGCAGCTTTGAATAGAAATATTTTTTTTTAGTGTATGTCTGGGGCTATTTTTAATAAAGATATCAAATTTTTATTATGCAAGAATCTGAAGTGTCCCCAATTGGAAACAAAGATTTTAGCTTCTCAAATTTGATTTCGAAATTGTACGTGGGAAATTTATTTTGTTTGTATTTATTTTCTATTCATAATGAATTATAATATTATTTTTTATAGGATATTTAGATATTCAATTACAAAATTCAATTATCATTTAAAAATATAAATTTTGATAATTAAAAAATTATTGAGTATTTGAATAAAAATTAATTATCACTTTATTTTCTTTAAATTGGTAAAATTTGATAGTAAATAGGAATTATAATTACTGATTAGAGTTTTTTTTATTTTAAATCAATTCTTCATTCAAAAACTTTATAATAACTTTTGAAAAAAAAAAAAGAATTTAAAAATAAAAAAAGCCACATGATGTTAAAGAATATCATACGAGTAAAGAGGGAAAAAAAAATGGGGAGCGCGAGACTACACACGTTCCTATGGTTCATGTCTTTATTATATGGCAGCTAAAGATACAATGGTTAAGGTCCTAAAAATGTAATCTTATCTATCTAACAACAATGGATTGTCAAAGGATAAGCATATTTTTATGTTGTCCCTATTAGATCCTTTAATTTAAGAATATTTTACGTAATGCCAAAGGAAGATTTTTTTATCTTAACATTAAAAGAATACATGATTTGTGATTAGTAATTTTAAAATAGTTTTATTTGTTGTTTAATAATAAAAGAAGAAAAGGTTTTATATTTAGTTAATTTTTTCAATATAGAAATGAATGGAGAAGACTATAAGTATTACCCATATTCGAAAGTCTTTGTTTAACTTTACGACGAATAATTAGACGCCACGCGGTAGCCGGTACGAAAATTATAAGAAAATCTTCAATTTGATATAAATATGGCCCACCATGTCGATGTCTCTTATATTTTCGTGTGTAGTGCACAAGAAACCAAACGACTGAGAACTTGCTAGGAAAATGGATTTATATAAAGCAATGTGGAAAAGGAAATGTGAAGGAAGATAAAGGGTAAAGGCTGCAGCGGACGCAGAAATTAATGGAGGGAGAGATACAAAAAATTATTTATAAAGAAATTTTTTAATCTCTATATTATTTTGAAATAAGGAGAATTAATATTGAATTAAAAATTATACACACAATATATTAAAAATATCAGTTACGAATCTCAAAATGAAATTAGTGTTATCAATTATTATACGATAATAAAATACATATAATTAAACTAAAAAAAAATATAGGCACTATCCATTAGTTACCATTTTAAAACTTAATATTGTTATAAACTAGACTAACATTTTACACATTATTATGTGAAATTAAAATTCAGCAACATATGATAGCATTTTATACAATATACAATATACAATAGCATTTTACATATTATTATGTGAAATTAAAATTTAATAATATATAATAGCATTTGACATAATATATAATAATATTTTACATAAATATTAAAAAAAAATATTTATTTATTTTTAAATTTAAGGGGTGCACTTGCCTTTTTGCCTTAATCTAAATCTGTTTGTGGGTAAAGAGATGGTAGTGATTAATTAAAGTTTTTTTTTTTTTTTTTTTAATTTCTTAAAAATTAATTAGACTGATCAATGGCTGGTGTGTTTTCTTAGATTCAGCTACCATTTCATAAAAGTGCAAAAAACAAGATCGGTTGCTAAGTCCTCTAATGGAGCAGAATATCCATCTATGTTCTCAGTCCAAAAATAATTTGGATTAATCTCCTCATAGAACTGGGTGTCTACATCTCTTTATGCCGAAAATATGAGTGTTATTCGCATCGATACAAACTTGTGCATTATTAACCGCAATTTAGATTTTTTTTTTTTTATCATTTTATATTTTATTTTATATTTTATATATTTTTTTTATATGTTATATTATTTATTAAAAAATATATAATTTTTAAAATAATATATAAAATAAGAGTTAAGATAAAAAATCCAAATAGCATAAACGTACAAAAGATAATTCGTGATCTAGTTATTCAGCACTTTCCTTCTCAAGACCAACTATTCACGGAGTCCATGACACATCTTGGTTGACAAATCACACCTAGAGGATATAAACAGTAATATTTTATCATTAACACGTGCCTATATATTTTAGCTTATATATGTGCCATCTGTCATCAATTAGAAAAAGTAAATCACGGCCTAAGTTTAACATTTTGATATTCACTGTAATTTTGTAATTATCTTGTACATAATTGACTTGCCTCTGTTGTGCATATACTAGGGTACAGTGTCTTAGACAAAATTTTCAATCTCAGAAAATAACAAAAACAACCGAGAAGTTACTAGGAAAATGGAGTAATATAAAGCAAAGTAGAAAATGAAATGTTAAGGAAGAAAAAGGGTGAAGGGATGGCAGTAATTAATTAAAGTTTTGTTGAAATCCGTAAAATTAATTGGACTGATCAATGACTTTTTAATTCAGCGTTATCAAATTTTTTTTTCAAAATTAAAATATTAAATTTAAATTAGAGCCAAATTTATATATAAAAAAATTAATTAGACTGCAATTTGTAAAAGAAAAAAAGACTGTAATTGACTAGTTTTATAATCAAGCCAATGCAAGATGTAACAAAATTTAGAACTTTTTAAGTTATTAACTTAAAAGAAAAAAAAAATGTTTAGTACAATATTAAACTGTTTTGTATCGTTTTACATAAATTTTTGCATATAAACCATTTGAATCCAACTTGTTAATTAGTAAATCGAACTCGTAAATATTAATTAACATAACTAAGAAACTGTTCTGTTTATAATTAACTAGAAGCAACACATGCCTAGTACAAATAAACAAGTGGCAAACTCAGTCAACACTTCTAATTCACATTAACATACATAAATACTAAATCAAATCAAGCTTGGAAATCAATTTCTAACAATTAATTACGAAGACTCGCACAATTTCTCCAAATCTCTCTTGAATTAATATAGTAGCTAAATACTGATTATCTGAATTTATCAGAAAGCAATTCGCCCGAATTTCCCCTCCATTACCTGTCAACACATCCAATTGCCCCATTTTTATCATGGAAAGAGCCAATTGTTCAAAGAACGTAGATTCATTAACAGCAAAACTCTTGACAATGTCTCTTGTTATACTGAAGTTAATAAAGCTTGGCGATTCATAAGATCGACATAGCATTCATTGTCGAATGGACGAATATCTAAAACAGTAGTGTTGGTAGAGTTGGATGTAGGAAAAATTTCTTTGAGATCTTTAACAAATGTTTTGTCCATGGTAGGATCTTGGGTTCATTAAAGGCGGTCGGTGAAGGAGGTACAGTGGCTAATGCCGATGATGTGGCCGCCGGAGAGAACCACCAAAATCGGCGGTGTCCAAATTTAAGGCGGCAAGAGCAGTTATAAGCACATTAGGGTTAGAACTGGATGCAGGCAAGCTATGTCGCATTCTGTGTTGCAAAGGTTAGTCCATCTCGCCTTCCCCAAGGGACCTTATATTGGGGTCAGCCTGACTACAATCATTTATTTATTTTTTAAATAAGTTAATAAATTAATTGAATATAATGCAAAGTAAATAGTCAACTTTTAAATGAAATTAATTAAAATTTTAATCTAAAAAATCAATTTGAGAAACTATATAAGTAGTGATTAAAAAGTTAAATATGAAAAAATATAAAAATAAAGTCAAAGTTGAACATAGTAATTATTATTTGTTAAATTTTTTTATAATGGATGAAAAGGTAAATAGAAGGATATTATATCCATAAAAAATAAAATAAAATTTTAAGATGAGTTAAAATTTAATCATAGCTAAAAATTATAATTAATCAATAGATAATTATATTTTAAATTCATATATATTATTTATAATTTGATTATTTTTTAATGTGAAATTTTTATATTTCAACACTTTTTTCAAATGATAACTGAAATAATTTAGTAGCCACTTGACGATTTTTCAATTTTTTAAAATACATCTTACATGTAATTTGATAAATTAATAGATTATCAACTCACATGTAATTTGATGTTTTGATAGTTTAATGTATTATTAACGCACAAATAATTTGATAATTGATAAGTTATCAATTCACAGATAATTTAACTTTTTAGTAGTTTGATGGGTTATCAGCTCATATATAATTAAAAATTAATGGTCATTGCCCAACAAATCAGGATAAAAATCTGATTTGATATCATATTAAATTTTTGAAAATAGACCAAAAGATAAACAGAAAGAAGTCAGACTCACAAGAAATAAAATGTGATTTTAAAATGGACTAAAAGTTAATCATAGTTTAAAGTTAAAAATAACCAATAGATAATTAAATGTTATATTATTTATAATTTGAATTTTTTTAATTGTGATATTTTTATATTTTAATATTATTTCTATTTTCAAAAAAAATAATGAATTACTCTAGTTGAAATGTATTGGACATTGAATAATGATAGATAAAAGATTTATAAGCCAGTTGGTATTGCAAATAATATAGAAAGATTAGTTTAATGTTAAATGTATCTTAACATTCGTACATATAGAAATTCAGTGTATACGGATGAATACATGGAATTTAATATGAAATCCTTAGGTTATTAGAAAATTATGAACTATTTTTATAAATAGGCTAAAAAAAAATCCTTTTGCAATTGGACATTACATAGTTAATTGAAAAAAATAAAAATAAAAAATCTCAATGCAATGGGAGATGACGTATTTAATTAACAAGCGCAAAGTGCCTCTTTCCTCAAGCTCAAATTGGGAAGTGCTTCCTGCTCGCTTGAACCACTTGCTGATCCCTCTAGCAGCACAGAACCATCACAACCCTGTTAAAAATTAACACTCTCGATTATTAGATTATGAGCACTTGAGTAGTGACACTTATTTAATTACCCGAACAAAGCAGTCATGGAAGTGAAGGCGAAGTTTAATTTAATCACCTAAATTCAATAGAGAATCCATCCTAAATTCAATAGATGGTCGAGATTCTTATTTTTCATTAGCAATTAGAAAGAGAAAATTTAAACCCAGACCTTCAATTTTAAAATAATATTTGAAACTCAAATTTTATTTTGTGATTTTTTTTTAAATAATCAGCAGTTTTGGAAAAAATAAACTGATTTACATCTTACTCAAAATATTTATATTATTCATAAAAAATATTTATATAATAATTTTTACATAAAAGAGATGATAATGAATAATAGTTCTTTGATCTGCATGCATACCTTACCTAACAAATCTTGTTTTTTTTTTCCCTAAATTATGGGATAGGTAAACAATTATTAAATTAGTAGAAGTAGATCCATATGATAGTTAGTAATTAATGAATTATTCAAAATTTATGTGAAATAATTTCAAATGAAATGAAAAACACTTTATTGACATGTATTAAAACAATATCCTTTCAAAAAGAAAATATATAATACACAATTATAACATTTTGAACAAAGTTTAGATTTTTGAAAATTAAACATGATTACATTATCCATTAAATATATATATAATTATTATAATAAGACTTTGACTAAAAGGTAAGATTTAGGTTTTTTAAAATGTGAATACATTTTAGTACCTAAAGGTCAATACTGTTTTGTTGATGTTTAATTTATTATTTTTGAACTATTGATTTTTAATATATTTTTTAGTGTTGGTTTTTTTCTATAAAAGAATGCATGCACATTTTTTAAATGATATCGAGGCATTTGTTATCAACTAGATACAATCGTGGGCGGATTGGGATGGATTCAAGCTTGAGTTGAGATCTTTTTTTTTTTTTTAGTTATTAATTTAAATTTATAATAAATTTTAAATAATATTTTTTTTCAACAATATTTTATTATTATAAAATTATAAAATATTGTTATATCATAAAAAATGTAAGACTAATTTTTATTTTAATTTTAAAAAATTAAAATTAAAATTTTTAATTTTAATTTTAATTTCTTCCCCTAATCATACCCTTAGTTTATTGTTTTCTGAAAATAAAATATAAACAGGTATCCAACAGAATCTAACACTCAAAACTAGGCTGACAATATACTTTTAATGCCACATAATTACATATAAAAACAATAATAATTGATTCTAAAATACTCCTTACTTTACTGCCAAACAAGAGTAATTTGAAGTTTTGGACCTTAAATTTCACTTGAATACACTTTATGTTTCTTGGTCTTCACTTAAAAACTTCATCTATAAACAGGTCATTAAATATAGTTCAATATATGGTTGTTCTACAGTAAAAATGACATATATTTACTTTTGCATCATTTTTAACAGTTAAAAATCTTTGCAAATTTTATTTGAAAAAGATAAATAACATTCGTTACTTCGCTTTAATAATATTAAAGATTTTTTTATATGAATGTAACTTTTTTTTCTGTATTAAAAATTTTAATTTTATTTTCAATAAATAATATTTATTATAAATATGTAAGAAACGTTTCATTTGTTTAACTGTCCCAATAAGTAATGTTGATCATTTTTTAAAATATAAGTAATTTTTTTTAATAACGAACATTTATCAATGGGCATGAACGTAATGTTTATAATTTTACTTTTTGTTTAAAATTCTTAGAACTCAATTAAATATAATATTTATTATACATAAAAAACATGCATTATTCTTTATATATGTGCAAAAATTTAACAATAAATATATTAAATAATTTAAATAAAAAAATAAAATTTTGACATTATAAAATATATATATATATGAAATTATATAATTTTAAAATATTTAAGTGTGATATTTGAAAGCGATTGTCAAAGTGTGAAGTTGAAAGCGATTGTCAAAGTGGGATACTCGCCATCAATAGGCAGAGAAAAGATACATCTCCTGCAGATTTAGTTTTTTCAGATATTAAAGAGTTAGCTGCAATTTCTTTTAGTTTTATTCCTTGGTCACTAAACAAACCTGCTCAGAAGAACTAGTATGGTTCCTCCATGCATCAACAACTTTGTCATTCATGATCTTTGAATTATGAATGCATTGATATTTCTCAAAAATAATAATAATAATAGCTCACTTTTATTTATGAAGTAAAACAACTTTTGAATGCTCATGATTTACAATAATAATAATTAAAAAAATCATTTCTCAACTATTTATCTAATAATTTAAGTGCATTAATTGGAGAAAAGTTAAGTCACTATTTACATTCATGTATATAATTATTTTCTAATAAGTAGTTGGATATATTTAATAAATTGCTCATCCTAAACATTTTATATGTATATTGAAATTTTTTACTAAACATTTCATGTTTATTGATATTAAAGATAGAATATTATTATATTTTTTGACAATTTCATTATTATTTTAAAGAAAATATTTTAGAGTTAAAAATTTCACATATACCTCTAATTTAACTAAAAGATTTTTTAAATATATTTATATTTCTAAAAATTTAGAAATTAACTTATTAAATGGTCTTCAATGAAGATATGTTCTCTCATCTCAGTTAAACGTACCATTCGCTAAAAATTAGTCCGATTTCACAAAAAAATTTATTAACGAGTACAACATTAAAAATAAAAAATAAAAAATTATGATTCATAAAATGAAAATTAATTAATTAAATTAAAAAAGAGAGAGAGAGAGACATTCCAATTCTCACACGCTAGTCCCAAAATTCCAAAACGCACAAGCCGCCATCTCGCAGATTCATCTCTCTCACTTGTAATAATTTTCTCCTAAAGCCCGAAAAACCCAGGCCCAAACCCCCCATATTTACTCTGTCAATCACCCTGCTGTGTTGTGATTTCTCCTGGCGTCTTGATTTAATTTTTTGGTTTGGAAGGAAATTAAATTTGAATTGAAATTGAAATGAAGAGGGGGAAGATCAAGTTTGAAATCTTCGACTCTATGCCTGCGTGGTAACTGGAAACAGATACACATACAGGAGGAGGAGGAGGCGGCGCGTGTCTGCTACTGTCATGGCGAAGCGCGTGTTTGAAGTGTGGAAAGGAAGTAATGTAAGCGCTTTTATATGCTCTGATTGGTTTTCGTTTTTTGTTTTGAATCTTATAATCAAATGGTTGGCTTTTAGCATCTGGGTATGTTTTAGATTTGCTTGCTTGCTTTGTAATTTGTGGATTTTGTTTGTTTCAGTTTGATTTTTGGGTTATGCTTTTTTCTCACTCTATCTTTGTCTTGGCGTTTCACTGTGTTAGTGGTTCTCTGTTTGTTTGTTAAGAAAATGGGGGAAGTTTGGGTTTTAGGCATTTCCAACTCTTTTTTATGTTGCTATATTAGGTTTCAGTGAGTGCATTTTTTTTAAGCTTTCTAGAGTTGTTCATTTAAAGTTGAATGCTTTCATTTGGTAATGTAAAAAAAAGTGCATCTATGTCTGATTTTTGAGTTTTGGAGGGGCTAATGAGTGAGTATATCAATGAATGGTGAAATCGTATGATTTTGTGTTGTTGATTCGTAAACATGAATAGAGTTCTCATCATGCTATTTACTAATATTTGTTTATTACTGTTGGGTTTTGTACTCATGCTTCACCTCGCTAATATCTAACGAACTTCATGATATATATGTACGGTTTCTGGTGCTATTATTACTCGCATACAAGATCTTTTATGCATCCATATGCATGTGAGCACACTGCACAATCACACGTTTTTTTACAAGTAGTTTGATGCTGTTATGCTTGTTTTCTTGATTTGCCCACACCTCCCCTGTCCCTCCAAAACTATAAAAGAAAAAAATGAAGAAGAAAAGAGAAACCAGGAATCATTGATAATTGTTTTCCATTCAAATTGTTTTTATTTGTGTCACTGGACTGAGGTAGAACTGGGCTAGAGTTAGAGCATATTCCAAATCAAGAATGTCTGTAGACTAAAATCATATGCCCCTTCCATCCACTACTCTAGTCATAGGTTTTATGTCTGTGGAAAATGGAAATACGTGATCAAACAATGATAGAATCCTGTCCGTACCTTAGACCCTGGGTTCATAGACTCAAGTTATAGTAGTTTGAGGATATGTGTTGTGGACGTAATTACTGTGTATTTGAGGATGATGCAAGTCTGATAGGATATATTATGCTTGACAAAGCAGCTATTCTGTTCTGATTTTGACATGCTGCATGATCATGGCTTAGGAATGGTTTGAGAGGAACGATTTTTGAGGTGTTGTGTTTTGGAATAAGTTACAGTGAGAACAGGTAGGATGTTGTTATTAAAAATTAAAGGTGATAGTTGCAATATTGAGCAAATAATCTTGCTCTTACTTTTGAGGCACGCAGGGCAATTGCAGGGTGGTGCAAGATATTTGGTACATGTTTGAGACATGCTGTCCTCCATGTTTCATATGCAAAAATTATAACAATTAAGCTTGATGAAGGCTATGAAAGAGAGAAGATCATAACAAATTCTTATCTTTTCTACATTCTGGCACCCATCATTATTTATTTAGTTTCTCTTCTTTTAGGAACTTCAAGTTGAGTAGTCTTGTTTGATTCAGGATAAATTACAGAACTAGAGCCCTTCTTCCTTTACAATCACGCCACATGATATTGATATTGAAAGGGATACAGGAATATTGATATTCCTTTTTCTTTTGAGATGGAACTACGTTAGATGGGCTCATTGGAGTTTGTCAAAGAGAAAGAGTATGAGTTAGCTTGTCGGTTTATGTGTGTTCTGGGATTCTTCTATGGTGTAAGAGTTAAAAGGTTATATGGAAGTGTGTAGGCATATCTCTCTTTATACATTCATATCTTTGGTTATGTTGTTCTTAAAAAATTTAAATTTGTGCTTTTGGAGCTTGCATTATTCAAGCACTTAAAACTTTGCGTACTGATAGTTGATAGTAATCCATGTCCTTTGAGATTTATCATCATATATTTTGGCATCTAATTGATTAGCATAGTTTCTGTTAATAGTTTTGAATTTTTCTTTTATTGATATTCTAAAAATTAAATTTACACAAGGTTGATGCCTTGAGAAAATGCAAATGTTTCAAGAACTCTTGGGTTTTGGTCTGATGTGTGACATGCTTTGTAGTGCATGCCTCATACCTACTGTTTTGGATAAACTGTAACCGTAAATGAAAAGTTAAATAGATCAAGAGAATATTTTTTATTGTTTGGTTAAAGCTTAGAATTGAAACTTGATAGCACTGCAATAAATGGATTTTGGTCAAAGTTTCAAATCTATAATGTTACAGTTGTGGGGTCATATTGGTAGTGCATATGTTGTAATGATAACATTGCTATTGGCATGACGGCACAGCACCTCGTCAATGCTTGCCATGGAAAGAGTGATGGTAGAGCCTTATTGATAAGCAATATATATTTTAATTTGTAAAAAAATTTGTCAAAAATGAGTGAGTTTGGTTGCTGTTACTTGGTGTTATGGACTTGTAAGTCCAAGATGGTACATGTCTTGGATGTCTTGTGTTGTGTTGGTTAATTAGGCTCTGTGTGAGTCGAATTTAACTAGATGTGTAAAGCAGATCAGGTAGGATTATTATTATTGCATCAGAACTTGCATGCTTGGAAGAACAACTTGTTTTATCATGTTTATTATATTTTATGTTTGAGACTGAAGTTTAGCTGAATTTTATTAGATTTTCATAATTTCTCCAAACTAAGTTGAGAATTACCAAGACATATGTATTAAATCTTTTTTTTTGACTAATGAGGTATATTTCTGGTTGGTTTCTCTATTGGAAGGAGTAGGAGAACTTGCCTCACTTGTTAATAAATGTGAAATGAAGTTATGTTTAGGAAGTTATCTTGCATTTTCCCTAATTGCCAGTATTTTGATTTTCTCCTATTTAATTATCTATTTCGAGGGTCGCATCGACATCCAAAGCAACTTTCAAAAAAGGATTGATATTAACTGTCTTTATGAAGATTTTTATTTTTCTTTATTTAGATCCTATAGCTAAGCTCATAGTTTGATTCAACATTCAGAAGACTTTTCAATAATTTCCCAAATACAAGGTATCATGTTTCTAGTGGGTATTCAATAATTTGGAATTTCCCAATTTTCAGAAATCATAATGATAAGGTAGACAAGAAATCTTGCTTACTCTATTTTCTTCGCTCTTATTGTCTTTCTTATATGCCATGTAGAAGAGCCTGGACTGTGCAGCTCTTTATAATGCTTTCTCGTGAATATTTCTGTAGACTTTTCTTTTTTCATAATTTTGGTTTTATTTGTCGAATTATATTTGGTAAACAAAGGTTCTATGTTGGAATTTGAGATTTTGTCTGGTCAGTTGTTTTTAACAGGATCATCAGCAATTATTTATTGTAGATAAGGAGATTTATTGAGGCACTTCACTTTCTATGTTTTGGAAGGCAGAAACAGTGAATTACTCCTTTTTATTTTTACGCATTTGCTTTGTTTCTTGATTTATTTTGATATTTTTCATGTGTAATTGGTGTCTTGATAAGGTCTTTCGCTGTGTTCATGCTATGTGCAGTGATATACTATATTAAATAAATGAATAACTAATATATTATAAATATAATAAATTAATAATAGAAAATATAAATATATAGAGAAAATAATGAACAATGTCAAATAAAATATTCAAAAAATAATTTATTTCAACATAATTTTTAAGAAATTAAATATTGTTTATATTATTTTTTATTGGGGTATTTGAAATGTAAAAATGATTATTTTTGTCTGTGAGACTAATTAGCTTGTCTGTTGGTGAAGCTTTGGGCAGAAAAAGAATGACCAAAATAGGACAAGGATTCACTTTTGTCTTGTGTCCAGTCTAATTGGTACACCAAACATAGGATTAAGGGGATTGCATCATTGAATCAAACACAACCTTTATGCACATATGCAGTTGTTAGAATTTACATCAAGGCTATACTGATGCTGAAGATGGGGGAGATGCATCTATTAAATTATTAAATGATAGCTTATTAATAGCAACTTTCCCCTTTTCAGTTTATGTTCATGGGATTATATTAGTCATTTTGCAATCTAGATGATGAGAGTAAAGTCTTTATCTCGATGGATTGTAGCACTTCTGTAGGCTGAATGGTATGGTTAATTATGCTATGCAGTCATATGCTAACGTTTTTGATGTTTTGCTTCCTGCTTATTATCTATCCCTCTCTCTCTTTCTGTGGGGGCTTCCCCTTCAACAACCAAAAAGAAAAGCCTTCTTTTTATGAATCTGGACCTGTTACTTCATGATATTTTCCACATCTAATTTTCTTTTTTTGTCCATATTTAACAGAAGTTCATCCTTGGTGGGAGGCTGATATTTGGACCTGATGCTCGGTCATTGATTGTCACATTATTGCTGATCATTGTTCCAGCAGTAATCTTTTGTGTATTTGTTGCAAGGCATCTTCGCCATGAATTTTCTCCATACAATGCAGGATATTCAATTCTGGTGGTAGCAATTGTCTTCACTATCTATGTGAGTTGCTTAGTTGCATGTTCTTCTTATTAGGAGTTTATAGGAACATCATGTACTTGAGTATGATTTGGCTTGTTGGGAGCCAAGTGAGTGACTATGATTTGTGATGGATAGATGACCATAATCACCTAGTTAACATTTGCATTTCACTTAAGATTATTTTTTGGGATAAATAAATACTTTAAAAACTCATACGTTGTAAAGTTACCCATCATTTTTTCCCCTACACACTATATGCATATAAATAAATCCTTCGTACGAAACACCCTATTCCCATAGATTGAATCCTTCATGCAAAGCACCTCAATGCTTTAAATCCCACTTGGCATCTTCAAACAATTTAACTTATTGGTCTAAGTAACTTCTGATTTACAAGTACTTAAAAACCTTGTATTTTTTTGGGGTATCAGGCAACCTATAAATTTATGTCCTTATCAGTTAATGTATAAATTTAGTTGGTGAACATATAATTTGGTTGGTGAATAGGATAGCAGTTTGATAGAATATATATATTTTTAAAATGGATTATAAGTGTCTCTTCCCAAATTTTAACCATCATAATTCAATGTTATATGGTCGTGTTGGGGTTTTGCCTGTGATTAATATGTTTTGGTTGGATATGCTTGAGGCCTCTGCCATTGATTTTTGATAATTTGTTGATTTCGTAAATAGTTAGTGTTTAGGTGCTTATTGATACACATACCATACACATGCTATCAGATGAAGGTCCATTAATCTCTATGGTCTATACTCCTAACTGTTTTCTTCATATGTCGGATAGTATATTATCGATGATTTTCCCATTATAATTTATAATCCACACTGGTTATCTGGTGCTTATTTTAATCCCATGTTGATTTTGACAGGTGTTGGTTCTTCTCTTTTTAACATCAGCCCGGGACCCTGGTATTATTCCACGTAATTCTCATCCACCAGAGGAAGAGTTCCGCTATGATTCTTCAGTGTCGGCTGAGGTTGGGGGAAGACAAACACCAAGTCTTCAGCTCCCTCGGACAAAGGAAGTTATGGTTAATGGAATTCCTGTTCGAGTGAAGTATTGTGATACATGCATGCTTTACCGTCCTCCTCGTTGCTCCCATTGTTCCATTTGTAACAATTGTGTGGAACGATTTGATCATCATTGCCCTTGGGTGGGCCAATGCATTGGTTTGGTATGCTGCACACTATTATTTAACTTTTCCCTATTCAATTTTCTTTCTTTGTTCACAAATAAAATTGTTTTGACTCTCAGCCAATGATCTTTCATTGTTCTATATTGTTGTAAATCTGATTCCGTTCACTTGCAGCGCAACTACCGTTACTTCTTCATGTTTGTTTCTTCATCGACTCTTCTTTGCATCTATGTGTTTGCCATGTCAGCCGTGTACATTAAAATTTTAATGGATGATTACCAAAGCACAGTCTGGAGGGCAATGAAAGAATCACCTGCATCAGTTATTCTAATGGCCTATTGTTTTATCTCCCTCTGGTTTGTTGGTGGGCTTACTGGCTTCCATCTGTACCTCATAGGTACAAACCAGGTCAGATTACTTCTCTTGTTTGGATTAGTTACCATGGGGTTAAGACAATTACAATGAGGTTGATACAGTGAAGGTCTTTTCTAGGAAAATATATGAAGGGGTTCTGGTATAAATCCTACTGTTCTTTTATGTCTGACTCTTAATTTTGGATTATGATGTCACCACAACCTTTACATTTGAAAAATCTGTGCAATTTTACATTGCCACCATTGCAAACATATGCAGTGAATCATTAAATGAATCAATGGGACATTTTTATGAGCAGTACCACTTTAAATGCTTGTTGTAGACTGATTTTGTTTGTTCGAAGTTTATACAAATTACTGATGTGTTAGAAGAATAGTAAGGCTGATTAGTATTGGAGCTATGTGTACATTCCTAATGTTAAGGGAGTAAAAATGTACTTTATCCCGGAAAAGAATAAAGCTGAAAGTACTTTTCTCCCAGGAATTATGTTCAAGTGATTAGTTATTTTTCATATTAATGGCATGGGAATCATTATAATTTCCCAATCCTTCCACAACCTAAACGTTATAGTCGTTTTCTGTTACGAGTTGATGCCATTTTATACCTTCTTTGCTAGAGTTAAACTGTTTTTACTTGTTCTTTTCCAGACTACCTATGAAAATTTCCGGTACAGAGCTGACAACAGGATCAATGTCTACAATCTGGGTTGTTTCCATAATTTTCTTGAAGTATTTTGCACAAAGGTTATGCCCTCAAAGAACAACTTCCGAGCTTTTGTTCAAGAGGAGGTACCAAGGCCCCCTTTACCTAGCACTAGGGAAACAGAAGCAGAAGCAGAAGATCTAGGTGGGGATCGACGTCCAAAAGTTGAGGATGATCTAGAGATTGGTGAAGATCTATTGAAAATTTCCCAACGCCGTAATATTGAAGAAATTGATGAGGATATACGCAGCAGGGGGAGTAACGGGCCTCCTCGTAATACCTCAGGGGTGGACTCAGTTCTGAGTTTAGATAATCGAGCTCCCACAATTCGATCAGACACTAGACACTCCAGCTGGGGAAGGAGAAGTGGGAACTGGGAAATGGCTCCAGAGGTCTTTGCCAACTCTAATGTCACTGAAAGCAGAAGCTACAGCACCCCCAAGGAACCGCGCCAATGATGATATTTGATAGCTATTTTGTTTATTTGCTGATTTAGAGTGGCATCAACATGAGTGATTTTGCAAATTTTTTTGGATGCTCTCTTCCTAGTTTGGAAGGAAGTTGCTTTTGATTAGACGCTTACAATTATCTGATGGGAACCAAAATCTGTTCCCGGTTTAGGCATGAGGGCTGATGTTACCTTTTTGGCGGGGTGCAGTCAATAGGATTGTGTTTGTAATTGTTTGAGAAGATAAAGAGAATATTTTTCTTTTCGTTTTCTTTTTGGTCCTCTAAATTCATGAACTTCTATCACCTTGGATTGAGTATGTAGTGCTGACTTTATTCTTTGTGTAAATAATTACTTTCAATACTTGAAACAGTGTTCCCTCCATTTTAGTGTGGTGAACTCTCTCTCTCTCTCTCTCTCTGCTTTACACTGCTTCTGTCTCTCTCCCTGTGGCCATGTGTTTCTTGCTTTTCTTCTCTTTTTTCTTTGAATTACTTTTGCTGGTATCACAATCAGTACGCAGACATAATCGGTCTCAGGTGAATGCATTTTTCCTCAATTGCTGTGTCATGCTGTATTGCAGATAATGGCTGGATGTGAAATCAAACAAAATGAATCAAAGTTTAAGGATTGAATTTTATGATATGTAAATAACCACGTAATTTTGATGTCAAGACTTTTCTTTTTTTCTTTCGTTTTAAACTATCCGATCTCTTTCTTCCTATTTATTGAACTTCGGCAATGGTTTTCAGTTCATTTCCTGCAGCAAAGCACCAATAGTCGTTCACACAACCTGTTGCGTGGATTATAGATGGATTTTCACTTTTCGCAGTCACTCGAAAATGTGGAATTCACCAGCTATAATTTCAGGTGGATCTTATATATATTTATAATTACAAAAGAGCACTGAAAAGTTATCAGTAATGGGAAAATTAGAGATTTTTGAAGTTTGAACACTTATGGTTGCAATTATTCAAAAATAAAAATGATAAAAAAAAAAACTTGAATGAAGATTACAATCTATCCCTTGCAATGTGATCAACTAGCCTAAAATTGATGGGTTTACACTTTCCTGACCAAAATCACTGCATTTTTAGTAGGTTAAAGAGTAGTTCTGATACTTAAATTGCAAAGAACTATAGCCATTTTATTATTTGAACCAGATCACCAGAATTTTGGGATAAGAGTTATTATATTATTATAGTTAATTATTTATTATTATAAACAAATGGGATTTGTATAAGAACTACTTGGAGGATTGGCTAATCGTATGATTAAGACATAATAAACACAAAAATGCAACAATATTTAGTGAGAAGCCACGTAAGGAAAATTATATTTTAAATATTCTAATTTAAAATCAAATCAATATTATTTACTTCCTATATAGAAGACTTGTCTGTGCCTATAAATAACTTTTAAAATCATGTACCAAATCCCATTAAACTTGATTTACAGACGCAAGCATGAAATTCTCAAATCATTATTTGATATTTTCAGCAATTTTCATTTCAACTTTCAAGCTACAAGAAAATTTTATTAAAGTTTACATATTCATCCCCAACAATACATTTGGCCTATCCCACATTCAAAATTAGACCGTTTTAAAAATTATGTGCCTCTGAATACAATTGAAGAGCTCACGTAAAAGTTAAGGAATCATTAGCAACAATTTTACTGCTAATAATCGTAAAGGAATTTTGAAAGAAAATATATTCTACATTTAGCAATTTACTAATTAATTATTGCCTGAGTTGAATGGCTGTAACAATTATTAATGAAAAAAAATATATATTAAATTTTGCACCTATAGAAGAAATAAGTCACAACCCATGAATAATCACACCACAAAATAATCCTAGAGCAAATTGTATCTTTCTAATTTGGGAAGGCAAGGTGTCATTAGGGTTTTTTCCACCATTTTTCTTCTGAGTTTCTTCTTGTATTTTCCTTCTCAAATAGAGGCAACATTTGAATCTACAACTGAATTATTAAAGAATGCATGCAGCCAAAGTGATGATAATAAAGAATGCATCCACATTCTGAAATCAAATCCCCAAATAGGATCAGTATCTAATTTAAAGGGCTTAACAAATGCTGCTTTAGAAAAAGCAGTAAAAGAATCAACTGCCACAAGAAATTTCTTTAATTCTCTTATAACTGTAGACAGCAATCCAAAAACTCAAAAAACTCTTAGGCAATGTGCTAAATATTTTGATGAAGCTACTAGAATGTTCAACCTTCGCGGACTCGAAGATGGCTCAGCAAGTTTAGATGTTCATTATGCTCTTGATAATGCTGAATATTGCAAAAAAGCTTTGAAGAATGCTAATGTTCATTTAGGAATCATTGACCCTGCAATTCATAGGTGGAAGAATTCTTATTCAGCTGCATATGCTACCGTATTAGCTTCTGAAATTTCTCAAAGTCCTTGATAAATATAGAACCTAATATATATATATATGATCGATTTCAATCGATGGATTCGATTCAGTGTTGAGTTTGATTAATTAAACTAATTGATTGATATAGTGTTACTAGTTAAGTAATTTTTGCTCTCTTTATTGATTGTATTATTATGTATTTGACTGATATGTTGTAACATGTTATAAATGCATTTTTCATTTCGCATGAATAGATTTTTTTTTTTATCTAATTTATTTCAGAGTGAAAAAGAAAAGAAAATACTGCATGGAACACCATGATTAAAGGATCACTTCAATTCCATGTTCAAATCAACAACAATTATCTCGTTAATTGCCAAAGATTTATGTGTTAAGAAATTTTTTAGAATATTGATAACAAATATTGCTATAATTAAGCAAATTTGGTTTGGAAATATTATTTAAGCATAAGGGGGAATTCAAAATCTGGTTTAGACCATTTCAAAAGAAACAACATTTCAAATTTAGCTAAATAATTTCAATGAAAAACTAAACTAATTAAGCAAATTACTTAATATAATTTAGGGAAAATACTTATATACATTGGGTGTATACACATTCAATGAAATAAAAATATATAAAACTAAAAAATATATCGATATCTTTTTATTAAGAAAATAAAAAATAAAAAAATTACATTAATTAAAATAAGAGAAATCCCTACACCTTAGGTTTTTTTTTTATTATTAGCCAATAGATCAATTTTTCTGCTTGTTGCAGATGAAATTCCAACTTCACTAAAATTTAAACTTAAAAATCATGGTTATAATAATAATAATAATAATTATTATTATTATTATTATTATTATTAACAAATGCCAAACTCTAAATTTTCTGCTCTTTGAACATTGCATGCATATCGCGTTGTACTAAAACAGAAACTACAACAACCTTCTAAATTAGGCTTATTTCTTCTCTTATAATGCCTCAGTTGCCAACAAATCAATGAAATAAATCATTTCTAAGGGGGGAAAAAAATGGATTCTCGACGCTTTCTATTCATCGTTTCCATCATTTTCTTGAATCTTTCCCTTCATTTTCCTTCAAAAGTAGAAGCAAAATCTGCAAGTACTACACATCCAAACAAGTTACTAACGGAAGTTTGCAAGCAAAGTAACGTTTTCAAATTTTGCATGCAATTCATGAAATCCAACCCAAGAATATTCTCATCAAGAAACATAAGAACCATAGCAAATTATGCTCTAGCAGTGGCAAGAAAAGAATCAATGATTACAAGAAATTTCTTTAATAGGCTTGGCCGTGTAGGCAAGAATTCTACAGCAAAGCTTAAAGATTGCGCAAATTATTTTAATGGAACAATTGGGATGCTTAATTTGAATGGACTTGAAGGTGGCACTGCAACTTTAGACGTTCATTACGCTCTTGATAATTGCCGTTACTGCGAAATTGCTTTGGGTTCAGCTAAGATTCATAGTGGATTAATTAACGCGACAATTGATAAGTGGAAGAATTATTATTCAGTTGCATATTCAACTGTTGTAATTATTGAAAATGAAACTCCATCAGGATCATTATTAACCTGATAATGATCAAAGATGTTGATTGATTAATTTAGATTATGCAGTTTTTCATCAAGTTCAATAAATTTAGAATTTTCATTTTCCATCTATTTTCTTATTTTCTTCAAATCATTAAATGATAATATTTATTTGTGCTTGCACACACATATATATAAATATGAGGTGAAAATGCTCAATGGTTGAAACTAGAAATTAAAAGCCTACAACTATAAGCTCAGTGATGAGATTTTGTATAAATAGAGAAAAGATATATAAAAAAAAAATGTCGCATTGATAACAAATATATTGCTGTAATTAAGCAATCTGGTTTGAACATTCGTTAGGCATACGAGAGACAATTTCAAAATCATTACTTCTCTAATTTAATTTTTAATTTTTTATTCGCATGAAGAATTTAATTAACTAAATAAAATATTTTTCTTTTTTCTTTTTTAGAACTGCAGTAGTATCACTAAGATGGTTAATTTTACGAGAAATTATTCACTATATTCAATAAACATATAGAAATAGTGCACTTTACATTAGTTATGTCCAATAATTTTCTCCATTTCACTTGCTACTATACTTAGTTCAATTTTTTTAGATGTATTTTGTGGGAGTATCTTCAAGTTAGCTAATTGTGTGCATACTAAAAATTATTTGACAAGTGCGGTAAAAAAATTATTTGACAAGTTTAAAGTCACAACTCACACTTAATTTAGAAATTGCTTCTCTTAATTTTAAGTATTTGCTCTAAAAATTAAATCCTTATGAATAATTTGATATATATCAAATTTATTTTATCAACTCTGTCAACTCTTATAATTATTAAAAATATTACTAATTAATGATTATTTTAAAAATTAATAATGAGAATAACTATTTATAACAATTACCATCTCTAAATTAGGTATTGTTTCTTTTTATACATTAGTCCGATCCAATTATTTGGATTTTGATTAAATTCGTCATATCAGACTACGTTTAATTATTGAGTAAGATCGAATTGGATTTTTTAAATAAAATATTATTATTATGGAAGGATTTAGTTAGATTAAATTTTATCAAATATTTATTTTTATTTTAAAATCAGATTAAATCGATTTAGAGAAAACCCGACTCAACTTTATGACTTTAGTGCAGCCCTAATTATCAATGCTTCCTCTTCATCTTCATCACCTCTATTTTGTTGTATCAATCACTTCATTTTCCTTCAAAAGTAGAGGCAACATTTTCAATTTCTACACATCCAAACAAGTTATTAATAGAGGCTTGCAATTATAGCGACCATTTTGAATTCTGCATGAAAGTCATGAAGTCCAAGCCAAGAATAATTTCATCAAGAAACATAACCACCATGAATTGATGATGGCAGTACAAGTTTATTTGTTCAGAATGCTCTTGATTGTTATGAATACTGTGAAAATGGGTTGGCTGCATTTAAGATTTATAATGGATTAATTAACTCGACAATCAATCTGTGGAAGAAGTATCATCGAATTGCATTTTCAACAGTTATGATTCTTGAACATCAATTTCCACCTCTTATGGAAGGGAAACCTTATTATAATTAGGATCAAAGATTTTGATAGTTCTTGATCTTTGTTGTATTTCTTTTTATCTATCTATTTTTCTTATTTGGTTTTAATCATTATTTATCATAAATTTTTTTTTTCTATATAGATAAATGTCTGCATAGACACATTTATTTTTAGAATATATATGAGATTTAATTTATTATATATTTTTTTTACAACATGCAATTATGAATTTTGCATAAATGCCGGTGTTTTCTATTTATATATATTTTATTAATTTAAATTAGGTGAAATTTGAGTTAATTGAGTTAAACTCATATTTTAAATTTAAATCATTCAAATTTTAAATTAATTTGTAAAAAGATTGAAATATGAGATCGGATCAAATTTTGCCCAACTTAATTAACTACCTTATAAATCAATATAAATTGTAACTATATAGTAAGATGCCAATCTACTTTTATCATACAGTTAAAAACTACATCGGATTAAATTTTATAAAAAATAGTTTATATCAAAATCTTTTCAAAATTAATGTTATGTTAAGATATTTGATTTATAATAAATTAAATTTTATAAAATTAACATAATAAATTTTGTAAATAAATGAATTTTTTTTAATTAATAATAGTACTAAGCCCGTCTTCCAGACTCTCCAGTCTGAATTTCAGGAACCCAACTAAGAACTTGGTAGACATGTAGTTCAACTCTTTAATACACCGAAATCGGTGCCCACTTCCTCCAAATTTGTAAGTGTTGTTATTTTTTTATTTTATGATTAATTGTTGTTTAAATTTTTTAATATTAATTTAAAAATATTAAAAAATTATTATTATTTTATTAATATTATTTTACATAATATTTTAAATTAATATTTAGAATATTTTAATTAAATGTGAACTATTTTAAAAAATTAAAGGTATACATTTTAATTAACTGTGCTATATTTTTATTTTTTATTTTATTTTTTTTAAATTAATATTTTTTTAATTTTTTATTAAATTAATATTTTTTTAATTTTTTATTAAATTAATTTAAAAGTACAGGCCTCCAATTTTTTTTGTTCCAGTTAGCACAATATCTGTAAGTAATTTTTTTTTTAAATTAATACCTAAAATTAGTTAATAGTATTTTTATTAAAATCATGATAGTATTAAATTTATTTAATTAAATAATTAAATTTTAAAAATAAATATTTTTGATATATTATATTTTTATTGTTAAATTATTTATTTTAGAAAGTTTAGTTAAAATTAATA
>CANXYC010488633.1:0-19824 GCA_948193065.1 Aleurites moluccanus
AACCATCAGGGCTTCTTCAAGAAATTCAGTTGCCAGAGTGGAAATGGGAACAAATAACTATGGAATTTGTGGTAGGTTTACCCAAGACTCAGAAGGGATTTGATTCCATTTGGGTGATTGTTGATCGGTTAACAAAGTCAGCCCATTTCTTAGAGGTGAAGACCAGCTACACCGCAGCACAGTATGCCTAGATTTATCTTGACAAGATAGTGCGGTTGCATGGGGTTCCAATGTCTATTATATCTGACAGAGGATCGCAGTTCATTGCTAGGTTTTGGCAGAGATTTCAGGAGGCATTAGGTACACAGCTTCACTTTAGTACAACTTTTCATCCCCAGACTGATTGACAGTCAGAGCGTACTATACAGTAATTGGAGGATATGTTTAGGTTGTGTGTATTTGATTTTAAGGGTAGCTGGGATCAGTATCTGCCGTTGATTGAGTTTTCCTACAACAATAGCTACCACTCTACTATCGGGATGGCACCGTATGAGGCACTGTCTGGGCGGAAATGCAGATCACCTGTGTGTTGGGTGAAACCGGGGGAAAAGTAGCTTGAGGGACCGTACTTGATCAGAGAAACAGTAGAAAAGGTCCCTATTATCAAGGAGAGGATTAGAACAACTTTTAGTCGCCAGAAAAGCTATGCTGATCCGAAAAGAAAAGATGTGTAGCTTGCTGTGGGCGAAGGAGTATTTCTGAAGGTTTCCCTGATGAAAGGAATAATGAGATTTAAGAAGAAGGGCAAGTTGTCACCTAGATACATTGGGCCATTTGAGATCATTAATAGGGTTGGAACGTGTCTTATCGGTTGGCTTTGCCTCCTCAGATGGGTCATATTCGTCCGGTGTTCCACATATCAATGCTGAGGAAATATGTATCAGACCCTTCTCATATTTTGCAGACTCCCGATATCGAAATTGATGAAGACTTATCATATGAGGAGACTCCTGCGGAGATTTTGGATAGACAGGTCAGACAGCTCCGAAACAAGGACATTCCAATGGTCAAGGTTCTATGGAGGAACTGATTAGTAGAGGAGTGTACTTGGGAGACAGAGGCAGAGATGAGACAAAAGTATCCTCATTTGCTTGAAGGACTGGGTATGTTCTAAGATTTTATAAGTTTAAATTCGAGGACGAATTTCTTAAAGGAGGGGAGAGTGTAATATCCTAGGTGAAACCCTAGTTAGAAACCCTAAACCTAGAACCTTGAACCCTAGTTGGAGTTAGGAGTAGGAGTATTTATCTAGGTGGGTTGACTTATGTGTTCTATGAATTATTTCATATGTTCATGTGCTATTGATTGCCTTACATGTTATATGATTTACTTGATGCAATTCTATGTGATTGATAGTTACATGTATTATAAGATTGAATTAAATATGCTTACATGAGTGATTGATAAATATGGTGCTATATGATTTAAAATGTGTGTTCCATGTATAATTTATTATAAATTAATTACTTGGGGAAAATGAATTTAGGGTAAATAAATGAATAGATAAAAGAGAAGATTTAATTAGGTTAGAAAAAAATATAGGACTTGATTGTATAAGAAAGTGAATGAGAGGGAGAAAATTGGAAAATTATAGGACTTAGATGTAAAAGGAAGTGATAGAGAGGGATTTAATGGATATTTGAGTGACTAGGGTCCTATGAAATGGAGTATTGGTACATCCAAAATCCAAAGGATGCATGTTAGGGTGCATAGATTTAGTATAGGAATGGGAGCATAGGATCATATTTCAAACTCACCAACCCATCCACTCATTCATTCAAATTCTGCATATTGCCTTCTTCATTCAAAAACCGTGGCCAACCTTGCTTCCAAAGCAGAAATTTCTCTTCCTCCATTTCTTGTTTCGGCCAAGGAAGAATTAAATGGATTTGAAGCAATTGTTTGTTTAAGCTTGAGTAGAATAAAGGGTACAACTTCTCCATTCCTTCCTTTGAGCTAGAATTCAGAATTTTGGGGTTTGGTTTGAGGGAGTTGCTTCGGCCACTTCAAGGATTCAAGGTAAGGGTTTATATTTCTGGTTTGTTTAAGAATTCTTGATGCTTAAATGTGTCGCAACCCACACTATAGGGCTATGACGGTCCTAGGGTACGGGAATAATTTACATAGCAGTACCACGAAGAACCCAAGTTACATGATTCACTTCATTTAAATCATTTTATGACATATTTTTTTTTTTCAAAACACTTTAAGTTTACAAAAAATCGGACAGAGTCTCCCCTATAATATTAACATTGTCCAAATAGAAAACATAATAAAACACTTCTAATATCAATATCAAAACCCTTTTCAACCTCCAAACACAACTCACATCACAATCATATAGCAATTCCCTATAATATCATTTATCCATACGCCACAGTCATATAAGCTCACCATATCGGCTGCACCCCTGTTAAAATATAAATATATAGACTTAGGAAAAACAAGCCAAAATGAAGTAAAAACCAAAGGCAAAGTGACAATTAGGGTTCGACCAATATGGCCCTTTTGGGAATGAATTGCAATTGACATTCCAACACCTTAGGCATTTAAAATGTTGCATAAAAGACTCACCTAGCACATCAAATAAGCCACCAAAATTGATTTGCCTCCAATTTGCTCAAAGTAGGCAAAAATAGCAATCTTCCTCACTTTAATTATCTACATCAAACCAACCACAAATAATCCAATCATTAGCTTCCAATTAACATATTCTAAACTCAATTAACATAATATAATACAAAATCGCATAGCTAGTTCATACAACTTAGGTTAGAGTTTGAAAAATTGGGGAAAAATATTATATGCATCAATTGATGTAATTAAACACATTACCCAATCTAATTAACATCTATAATACCTAAATCAACCATAAAATCAAATAAAACAATATTTTACCTAAAATTGAAGCTTGGGCCGAAAATTCAAGGATGTTTGTTCTTCAAAATTTTTTATTCTCCAAGGTAGAAAATGGATGGAAGATGGAAGATTCAAAATTTAATTCAAGTTTGCTTTGATTTTCCTTAAGAAATTTAAAGGAAAAATCATGGAAGAAGGAAGGGAAAATTTCGGCGAAATGGAGAAGAAGATGAAGAAAATTTTCTAAGTATGGCTTATATACTAAGTCACAATTGGCAAATTTCATTTTGGTCCTTTAACTTTCCTTAAATTATACTTTTGCCACATTTTCTTCTGTAATTTATTTTGACAATTCTGTTGGGATTTGGATTTCAAAATGGAGATTCAAACATCTTATTTTTATTTATACTTTATTATAAAACTAGTTTCAGAGCTGTTCTAATACTTAGACAATCCAAATTCCACTATACTCCCAAAGTTTCATTTATTTACGGTTTTGCCATCACTTACTTTTTCAATGTTTCTAAACATTTTTCATCTCTTTCTTTTTACCATAATTACACATGCATAAATATAATTCTTTACCCCTATTCAGAATCAAAAATTCATCTATCGACCGGATTGCTATTTTCTTAGCAGCGTTATTGACACTGACATTTTTCGGAAAAGAATTTTGTTTGCATTCTAATTGAGTCTCTAAAATTATTTTTATTTATTTTGATGATTTCAAACCAAATACTGAGAACAATAATCATATAATTATGGTAGGCTTTTCTAGGGTATTACATTCTACCCTCCTTCAAATAAATTCGTTCTCGAATTTAAAATATATACATACCTCAATGTTGGAACAGGAATGGATATTTGTCCTTCATGTCCTGCTCACTTTCCCATGTGCACTTATCCATTGACTAATTTCTCCATAGCACTTTAACTATTGGGATTTCTTTGTTTCTTAGTTGCATGACTTGTCAATCTACAATTTCTACAGGTAGCTCCTCAAATAATAAGTCTTCATTAACCCTAATATCCTGTACCTTCAATACATGCGATGGATCATATATATACTTTTGCAGCATAGAGATATGGAACACTGGATGAACATAGCTCAAATTTGGTGGAAGAGCCAATATGTAAGCCATACTGCCAATCTTCTCAAGTATCTCAAATGGGCCTACAAATCTTGGTGATAGCTTCCCTTTCTTTCCAAATCTCATAACACCTTTCATTGGTGTGATTTTAAGAAAGATATGGTCACCAACTACAAAATGAACATCCTTCCGCTTTGGATCGACATAACTCTTCTATCTGTTGAAAGTGGTCTTCATTCGTTCTTTGATAATAGGCACCTTTTTCAACGTCTCCTTAATCAACTTTGATCCCTCTAACTGTTTTTCCTCTGGTTCCACCCAACACACTAGGGATCTTCATTTCCTACCATATAGTGCTTTATAAGGAGCCATTCCGATAGAAGAATGGTAACTGTTGTTGTAGGAGAATTCAATTAGTGGCAAATACTGATCCCAGTTACTTTTAAAATCTAAAATATATAATCTCAACATATCCTCCAAAGTCTAGATAGTCCTCTCTGATTGTCCATCGGTCTGTGGATGGAAAGCTGTATTGAACGGTAAATGGGTACCCATAGCCTTCTAGAACTTCTGCCAAAATCGAAAAGTAAACTGTGTACCGCTATCAGATATGATCATCATTGACACTCCATGAAGCCGTACAATCTTGTCCACATATAATTGTGCATATTGAGTTGCAGACTAACTAGTCTTCACTTCTAGAAAATGAGCAGACTTTGTCAATCGATCTACAATAACCCATATGGAGTCATAACCCCGTGTAGTCCTCGGTAAACCGACTACAAAATCCATATTAATCTGCTCCCATTTCTACTCTGGCAACTCAATCTCCTAAAGCAAGCCAGATGGCTTCTGATGCTCAAATTTAACCTGCTGACAGGCTAAGCATATAGAGACAAACCGAGCTACATCCTGCTTCATACCAGGCCACCAATCACATCCCTCAGATCATAGAACATCTTGGTAATTCCAGGACGTACACTATATGATGAATAGTGAGCCTCTCTTATAATTTGATCTCATAGGCCATCAATGTCGGGTACACATATCCACTCCCACACTTCAATACATCATTCTCTACTGTGAACTCTGCTGCCTTACCATTTAGAACATCACCCTTCAGCTTCAGTAGGTATGGATCCCTATCCTGTGCCACCTTAATATCCTCAATCAATAGTGGCTTAACCCGAAATTGGTCTATCAGAACCTGATTTCGATCCTGGGATCCCAAATCCAACTCTATACCCATATCAGCTAACTCCTT
This sequence comes from Aleurites moluccanus, assembly GCA_948193065.1. Classification (NCBI taxonomy): domain Eukaryota; kingdom Viridiplantae; phylum Streptophyta; class Magnoliopsida; order Malpighiales; family Euphorbiaceae; genus Aleurites; species Aleurites moluccanus. The sequence goes on from CANXYC010488633.1 coordinate 5,215, forward strand.
CATCTCATGGATCAAAGGTCTCCTAAAAACTGAGATGTGAGCTACGCTGCACATGGATTTCCTGCTCAATGCATCCGCTACAACATTAGCCTTACCCGGATGGTAAAGGATCTCATAATCATAATCCTTTAGCAATTCATTTGCGCTACCGGTGGTTCAGATCCTTCTGCTGAAGTATATACTACAAACTCTTATGATTAGTATATATCTCATATTTAGACCCATACAAATAATGCTTCCAGATCTTCAGTGCAAACACTACTGTTGCCATCTCTAAGTCATGTTTTAGATAATTCATCTCATACTTCTTTAACTGTCGAGAAGCATAAGCAATCACTCTCTGAAGCTGCATCAAAACACACCCCAATCCAATTCAAGAGGCATCGCAATACACTGTAAACTTCTCATCCTCATACGGCAATGCTAACAGTGGCGCACTTGTGAGGCAAGACTTTAAAGTCTAAAAACTGCACTCATACTCATCAGTCCACAGATATCTCTCCTATTTTCAAGGCAGCTAAGTCAATGAAACAGCAATTTTGGAGAAATCCTTCACAAACCGCTTATAATATCCTATCATACCGAGAAAACTACGGATCTCAGAGACACTGATAGGATGAGGCCAGTTTGCAACTGCTTCAACCTTCTAAGGATCTACCATAATACCATCCTTACAAACCACATGACCCAGAAAACACACATAAGTTAGCCAGAACTGGCATTTAGACAACTTAGCATATAGTTGATGCTCTCGAAGTGTCTGCAATACAATCCTTAGATGCTCTGGGTGATCCTCCTCACTCCTGGAATATATAAGAATGTCATCAATGAACACTATGAGAAACTTATCCAATAATGGCTCAAATACTCTATTCAACAGATCCAAAAATGTAGCCGGTACATTAATCAACCCGAATGGCAATACTAGAAACTCATAATGTCCATATTGGGTTTTGAAAGCAGTCTTAGGTACATCACCCTTCTTGATTCTCAATTGGTGATATCCAGATCTCAAATCAATCTTAGAGAAATGACTGGTACCCTACAACTGATCAAATAGATCATCAATCTGTGACAATGGATATCTATTCTTCACTGTCACATTGTTCAGCTGCCTATAATCAATGCACATCCTCAGAGAGCAATCCTTCTTTTTCACAAACAGTACTGGAGCACCCCCACGGAGAACTACTCAGTCTAATAAATCCTCTATCCAATAACTCCTGCAACTGCACCTTTAACTCTTTCAATTCTGCTGGTGCCATTTTATATGGAGGAATGGATATCAGATCGGTGCTTGAATACACCTCAATCTCAAACTCTATCTCCCTATCTGGGGGCAATCCTGGCAATTCATCAGCGAAGACATCAGGGAATTCTCGAACTGCTTGTATTTGATCAATATCTAAAGAAGTCTTTTACACATCTATTACATGAGCATGGTATGTTGAACAACCTTTCCTTATCATCCTTCTAGCCTGGATAGCAGGAACAAAACTGACTCTAAATTCTCATCGATCACCCAGGAATTCAAATTCAAGTTGCCACTCAGGCTGGAATTTAACCCTCTTCTTATAACAATTAATAACTGCTCGATGTGTTGTTAGGAAATCTATACAAAGAATCACATCAAGCTCTAACACAGGCAGTTCAATCAAATCAACACGCAGAATGTTATCATCTATTTCAATCACACAATTAGGGTAATAATAATCCACTTTTATACTCTCCCCTATAGGTGTAGCTATCACTAGAGGCACACTTAACAATTGTCTATCTTTATTTAACTTAGGTGCAAACTGCGATGAAACAAATAAATGTGTAGCACTAGAGTCAAACAAAGCATCAATAATCCCATTTTGCATCAAAATAGTACCTGTGACCACATTGTCCAATCTCTGTGCCTCCTGAGTGTTCACAACAAAAACTCACCCCTGACCTCTGCCTGCTGAGGCTGACTGCTGCTCGACGCCTGACCTCTGCCTCTACTCCTATCAGGAGCCTCTCTGGCAATATTCTGACTCATCTGAACATTGGGCTGAGAAATTGTAGCAGATGGCTGTTGATCACCCCACAAGGGACATCTACTAGTAAAATGTCCATATCGTCCATGTTTTAGACAGGCACCTATCTGTCACTGACACTCGCTTTCGTGCCTTCTACCACAAAAACCACAAGTAGGCATATTAGGCATCTGTGTAGCAGGTCCAGAAGAACCCTGAGTAGAAGCTAGTGCAGACTGCACTATAGGTCTCCTACTCTATGCCCTCATCCTCTAATTACTATATGGAGGTCTCTGATCAAACCTGGGTACTAGCTCAGTCTGTCTAGGCTGGGAGCTGCTCTCCCCCCTTCTACCTTATGATCCATGTCCTCCCTTCCTCTTCTGATCCCTCTTTGCTCTCTCTGACTTGTATTTTTCTTCCATCTGATTAGCCTTGTCAATAATGATAATCAGGGATGTGAACTCTATAACCAGTAGGGCATTATGCAATGAGGCATGTAGACCCCTTCCTAAACCTAGTCATCAAATCCTCCTCAGTAGGAGCAATCAAGGTAGCATATCTGCTCAATCTGATAAACTCCTTAGCATACTCCTCCACTAACCTACCACCCTACTCAAGCTGCTCAAATTGTATCAAATTCCTGGTCTTCACCCCTTCTGTCAGGAACTCATCAATCAATCCCTATCTAAACTCAGCCCAAGTAGGAGGATGATCACCATTCAATCTAGCTCCATCCGTCGAGAAAACCATGTCCAGGCTTTCCCCTTCAATAACAAAACCACTAGCTCCACTGCCCTGATATTAGAACAAAGTAGTCTCCTAACTACCTTCTCAACCTGCTCAAGAAAATCTATCGGCTCATCGCCTCTGTCACCTCTGAACTCTGGTAGATTTAACTTCATAAAGCTAAATATAGAAACTCTGCCCTCATCTATAACTCAGCGGGCACCTTGTACAACAGGCTCTTTAGGAACCACAACTAGCTATACAGGAGCTGGAGCAACAGGTACTGCAGCAAGTGCAAAATGGGGTGGCACTGCTACTGATGCTGGAGGTGGCGGTATATTCTGTCGTTTCCGCTTCAAATCTGCTAGTTCTCGACGCAACACCATCATTCCCCTCATCATCTCCATCCTCCAGGGGCCATCATTCCCCTCAGTCTCCTCTATAGTCTGTCGAGATTTGGATGATTCCTTTGAAATAGAAAATTCCCTGATAAGAAACTCATTAGAGGCTACCTCTGCCTCTCTGGTATCCCTATCACTATCATCAGACATCTCTGTAAACTATAGAAAAAAAAAACACGCACTCAACATATTACAGAAACGCATAATACTCTTATATACTTGATGAATAAAATAAAAGATGATACAAGAATTCTTATGCTCCATGGTTTACTTAACTCTACCCATACTGTAATTTCCTCTGTAACCTAATTACTTTTTATCTAAAACTTATGCTCTGATACCATCTCTGTCATGACCCATTTTCGGGACGTGATAGTCTTAGGATGTGGGAGATGCCAGAGGTGACAGACACCCATAGAACCCAGTATCACATGCAATCAACTATTAATATCAATTTATTATTCAATTACTTAATTACTATTCATTCTGTTAATCTGTAATCCATCAGTAAATTATACTGCAATTGGCTGTAGCATTCATCATATCATATCATTAATTATACTCCAATATAACCCATACATACATGTTCATAAACTAACTATACCATACATAACCCATGAAGCATCTAGATCATCATACAAAAATAATATAGTGTTTATAACTAATTACGCTGCTATAATACTGGAGGAATCTAGAGAGATATCAAAGGTGGGATTTCTGCCTCCTACTCTGCATCTGGAAATGGGAAACAATGAGAGGGTGAATATATAAGATACTCAATGAATCTAATATGCATCAACCAATAAATATGTAATGGAATATAAAGAATAGGCAAATGAAATAAGTAAATCAATTTGCTTAAGAGATAACAGGATACATAATCAAGTACGGAAGATGACAGTAAAGTCAATACTCATATCAACGAAAGGTATATCACATGGACAAGACAAATATAGGGCCATGAAATGCATATAATATGTGTCGAACACATATCAATCTCATATTAATAAACATAAGATGGATCAGGTCTTATGTCTAGGACTGATAACCCTTCCCAGCTAGGGCATAATAATACAATGTGCACAATGCCGACAGTATGTACCCACTACCCTGTTGGGATGACAGCTCTGTCAAATCACATCCGAGACAATAGAAATAAGAAACAAGTCAATAGATACCATTGCACAATAATGGTATCACCAAGTATCAATAATTCATTATCAATCAATTCAAGGAGCAATAGAACCAAAGGAATAACAATAACGAGTAGTTATACAATGACAAAGGTTTGGCGAGCAACAATGGGATGAAACATAAGTTGGTCATATATGAATAAAAAGTTGATGCAATTGGCATGCCATTATCGCTGGCAATGATGGCATTCAATTGGTTAGCCTATTGATTTTGAGCTAGGCATTTTGACAAACACTTGGTGGGTAACTTTGGGTGGACAATTTGATAAGGTTTGGGTGCAACTCCAACATTGCTCAAATAATCATCGATAACACACATTATAGGAAATTTCATGGGAATTATAAATATAATAATAAATAACATTAAATGGATCAAATTGGCTTAGGAAAAACAAGCCAAAATGAAGCAAAAACTAAAGGCAAAGTGGCAATTAGGGTTCGACCAACTTGTCCTTTTTGGAATGAATTGTAATTGACTTTCTAACACCTCAGACATGTTAAATGATGCATAAAAGACTCACCTAGCACATCAAACAAGCCACCAAAATTGATTTGCCTCCAATTGCCTCAAGGTAGGAAAAAATGGCAATCTTCCTCACTTTGATTATCTACATCAAACAAGCACAAATAATCCATCCATTAACTTTCAATTAACATATTCTAAACTCAATTAATATAATCTAATCTAAAATCACATAGCAAGTTCATACAACTTAGGTTAGGGTTTGAAAAAAATTAGGAAAAAATGTTATATGCATCAATTAATGCAATTAAACACATTATCCAATCTAATTAACGTCTATAATACCTAAATCAACCATAAAATCAAACAAAACAACATTTTACCTAAAATTGAAGCTTGGGCCGAAAATTCAAGGATGCTTATTCTTGAAAATTTTTTATTCTCCAAGGTAGAAAATGGATGGAAGATGGAAGATTCAAGATTTAATTCAAGTTTGCTTTGATTTTTCTTAAGAAATTTAAAGGAAAAATCATGGAAGAGGGAAGGGAAAATTTCAGCCAAATGGAGAAGAAGATGAAGAAAATTTTCTAAGTGTGACCTATATACTAAGTCATAATTGGTAAATTTCATTTTAGTCCTTAAACTTTCTTTAAATTATACTTTTGCCACATTTCATTCTGTAATTTATTCTGACAATTCTATTAGGATTTGGATTTCAAAGTGAAGATTCAAACATCTTATTTTTATTTATACTTTATTACAAAAATAGTTTTAGAGCCGTTTTGAAGCTCAGACAGTCCAAATTTCACTATACCCTCAAAGTTCCATTTATTTATGGTTTTGCCATCACTTACTTTTCAGTGTTCCTAAATATTTTTTACCTCTTTCTTTTTACTATAATTACACATGGTCAAAATCAGAAATTCATCTGTCGATCAGACTGCTATTTTCTTAGCAGCGTTATCAACACTGATGTTTTTCGTAAAATTATTTCGTTTCTGTTCTAACTGAGTCTCTAAAATTATTTTTAGTAATTTCGATGATTTTGAACTAAATACCGAGAATGATAATCATATAATTATGTTAGGCTTTGCTAGGGTATTACAAATTCATTCATTAAATTTTCAGAATTAAATCTACAATTTACTGTCTAAAACAGATTTCAAAATCCTTTGAAACCCTTATTCAACTTTATCTTCCTTAGTTCAATTCATTTAATTCTTTACTTAATTAAACTTTAATACTCTTAAATACAATTAAAAGGTTAAGTTTAAGAATCATACCTCAAATTAAAACACTTGAGTTCCTTCCTCTTGCTCTCCTAAATTGCTCAAATACTAATTTTCTATCATTTCCCTTCATTTTTCTTCTTCCTCTTATCAATTTCCTATCTAATTTCGATAGGTTTATATGGAAAGGATGTAAATTATTTTAGAGCTATTTTTCACTAGTGGTTTGGCCCTAAGGTTGTGAATGGCCAGCCATCTTCCTCCTTTTATAGGCCAATTCCATTAAAAGTTTTGGATGATGGAGTATAATGTAGAATTCTCTAGAAAATAGGTCATTTGTCACTTTTACATAAATGGAAGGACTAATCTAGAATTCTCCATAATCATTTATATGGGCTGGCCATCCTTGATTCCCATTAAATAATATTACTTATGGTCCTCACAATTTTTGATAATTGTATTTTGGCCTATAATTTTTCTTATTTGCACTTTAACCCTAAATTTTTCTGTAATTTATTCTATTAAAAATCAATATTCACTATGAGGAATGAAATAACTTATTTTGAGCTATTCTATCATTTAAAATTACTTTGAGTTCAATTCGGTAACCTAGACAGTTCATTTCTGAAAATGCACATGGAGTTGCTCATATTTACGGTTTTGCCATTCTATTATTTTTCCACCATTCCATTCACTTTTTCATCCTTTCATTTCACCAATAAATATCACTATTTTAGTTCTCTTGTTTTCCATGTGTCTGTATTAAATAACTCTAGACTCGAAACATAATTAATTATTCAGGTTGTATAATTATCTCTGGTATATTCGGACCAATACTTAAATCATTATCTATCCATTTACCTTCCTAATCTCATATAAAACCTCAAATTATTTTTCCTTCATATTTTAGAATCTTAATCCTATATATCCTCAATAAATTTCAAATAAAGAACTCCTTAAGAATATTATAAAAATTTCATTTCTGGTATTGCTGTCTTTTATTGTCCTTCAAATTATTCTTAAATTTCTTTTGTATTCCTTAGTAGCTATTTTTAGCATATTTATTATAAATTAACATCATTCATATCATTATGATTCGTTACTTCCATAATGTCTATTGTATTATAGTCTGGGGTGTTACATTCTTTTTCTCTACTATCCATTTACCTATTTAACTTCATATTGATTTTCAAATTATTATTTTTTTATATAGTCTAAAATTCTAATTTAAGATATTCTCAATCAATTTTAGTAAAAATCTTCTTAAAAATATTATAAAAATCAATTATCGATAATATTATCATTTTTAAAGTTCTTCAAGTAAGTTTTTCCTTAAATACTCTTTTTCTTTTCTTTTCTTTTGTACTTCTTTAAACCAATTTGATCTAATTATTCTTTAATTAACTTAATATCCACTGTTATGGATGACTTGAGTCCGTACAGTCTTTTAGGATATTACATATATAATTTCATATAAATTACTATGTTACATTGTCATGACCCTTTCTCGGGACACGACGGTCCTAGGATGTGGGAGATGCCAGAGGCGATCGGTACCCGTAGAATCCAGTATCATATGCAATCATCTATTACCATCAATTTATTGTTCAGTTACCTAATTACTATTCATTCAATCAATCTGTAATCCATCAATAAATTATATTGCAATTGGCTTTAGTATTCATCACATCATATCATATCATTAATTAAACTCCATAATATGTTATACATACATGTTCATAAACAAACTATACCAAGCAACCCATGGAGTAGCTAGATCATGCACATACAAAAATAATACAATGTTTATAAATAATTACATTTCTATAATACTGCAGGAATCCATAGAGATATCAAAGCTGGGATTTCTGCCTCATACTCTGCACCTGGAAATGGGAAACAATGAGAGGGTGAATATATAAGATACTCAGTGAATCTAATATGCATCGACCAACAAATATGTAATGGAATATCAATAAAGAATAGGCATATGAAATAAGTAAATCAATCTACTCAAAAGATAACAGGATACAAAATCAAGTGGAAAAGATGACAGTAAAGTCAATACTCATATCAAAGGAAGGTATATCATATGGACAAAATAGATATAGGGCCATGAAACGCATATAATATGTGTCAAACATATATCAATCTCATATCAATAAACATAAGACGAATCAGGTCTTATGGCGAGGGCTGATAACCCTTCCTGGCGAGGGCTGATAACCCTTCCTAGCTAGGGCACAATAATACAATGTGCACAATACCGACAGTACGTACCCACTATCCTGTTGGGACAATAGCTCTGTCAAATCACATCCGAGACAATAGAAACAAGAAATGAGTCAATAGATATCATTGCACAATAATGATATCACCAAGTATCAATAATTCATTATCAATCAATTCAAGGAGCAATAGAACCAAAGAAATAGCAATAACAAGTAGTTATACAATGACAAAGATTGGGCAAACAACAATGGGATGAAACACAAATTGGTCATATATGAACAAAACGTTGACGCAATTAGCATGCCATTGTCACTGGCGAGGATGACATTTAATTAGTTGGCCTATGGATATTGAACTAGGCATTTTGACAAACACTTGGAGGGCAACTTTGGGTGGGCAATTTGACAAGGTTTGGGTGCAACTCCAACATTGCCCCAACAATCATCAACAACACACATTATAGGAAATTCCATAGGCATTATAAACACAACAATAAATAACACTAAATGGATCAAATTGGCTTAGGAAAAAAAAGCCAAAATAAAGTAAAAACCAAAGGCAAAGTGACAATTAGGGTTCGGCCAACTTGTCCTTTTTGGGAATGAATTACAATTGACATTCTAACACTTTAGGCATGTTAAATGATGCATAAAAGACTCATCTAGCACTCCAAACAAGCTAGCAAAATTGGTTTGTTACCAATTCCTTCAAAGTAGGCAAAATAAGCAATCTTCCCCACTTTGATTATCTACATCAAACCAACCATAAATAATCCATCCATTAGCTTCCAATTAACTTATTCTAAGCTCAATTAATATAAACTAACTCAAAATCACTAAGCTAGTTCATACAACTTAGGTTAGGGTTTGAAAAATTGGGGAAAAATGCTTTATGCATCAATTGATGCAATTAAACACATTACCCAATATAACATCTATAATACCTAAATCAACCATAAAATCAAACAAAACAATATTTTACCTAAAATTAAAGCTTGGGACAAAAATTCAAGGATGCTTGTTCTTGAAATTTTTTGATTCTCCAAGGTAGCAAATGGATGGAAGACGGAAGATTCAAGATTTAATTCAAGTTTGCTTTGACTTTCCTTAAGAAATTTGAAGGAAAAATCATGGAAGAGGGAAGGGAAAATTTCATCCAAATGGAGAAGAAGATGAAGAAAATTTTCTAAGTGTGACTTATATACTACATCACAATTTGCAAATTTTTTTTTAGTCCTTAAACTTTCTTTAAATTATACTTTTGCCACATTTCATTCTGTAATTTATTCTGACAATTCTGTTAGGATTTGGATTTCAAAGTGAAGATTCAAACATCTTATTTTTATTTATACTTTATTACAAAAATAGTTTCAGAGCCGTTTTGAAACTCAGACAATCCAATTTCCACTATACCCCAAAGTTCCATTTACTTACGGTTTTGCCATCACTTACTTTTTCAGTTTTCCTAAACATTTTTCACCTCTTTCTTTTTACCATAATTACACATGCATATATATGATTCTTTATCCCTAGTCAGAATCAGAAATTCATCTGTTGACCAGAATGCTATTTTCTCGGCAGCGTTATCGACACCAACGTTTTCTAGAAAAGTATTTCGTTTGCGTTCTAACTGAGTCTCTAAAATTATTTTTAGTCATTTCGATGATTTCAAACCAAATACTGAGAACTTTAATCATATAATTATGGTAAGCTTTTCTACGGTATTACATTCTACTCTCCTTTAAATAAATTCGTCCTTGAATTTAAAAGACACACATACCTCAATGTTGGAACAAGAATGGATACTTGTCCTTCATGTCCTATTCGCTTTCCCATGTGCACTCCTCCATTGACTGATTCATCCGTAGCACTTTAACCATTGGGATTTCTTTGTTTCTCAGCTGCCTGACTTGTCGATCTATAATCTCTACTGGTAGCTCCTCAAATGACAAGTCTTCATTAACCCCAATATCTTTCACCTCCAATACATGCGATGGATCAGATACATATTTCTTCAGCATAGAAATATGGAACATCAGATGATCATGGCTCAAATTTGGTGGAAAAGCCAATCTGTAAGCCACATTGCCAATCTTCTCGAGTATATCAAATGGGCCTACAAATCTTGGTGATAGCTTCCCTTTCTTTCCAAATCTCATAACACCTCTCATTGGTGAGATTTTAATAAAGACATGGTCACCAATTGCAAAATGAACATCCTTCCGCTTTGGATCGGCATAACTCTTCTGTCTGCTGAAAGTGGTATTCATTCGTTCTTCGATAATAGGCACCTTTTCCATTGTCACTTTTATCAATTTTGGTCTCTCTAACTGTTTCTAACCTGGTTCCACCTAATACACTAGAGATAGGCATTTTCTACCATACAGTGCTTCATAAGGAGCCATTCTGATAGAAGAATGGTACCTATTGTTGTAAGAAAATTTAATCAGTGGCAAATACTAATCCCAGTTACCTTTAAAATCTAGAACATATAATCTCAACATATCCACCAAAGTCTGGACAGTCCTCTTTGACTGTCCATCAGTCTGTGAATGGAAAGCTGTACTGAACCGTAACTGGATACCCATAGCCTCCTGGAACTTCTGCCAAAATCGAGAAGTAAACTGCGTACCCCTATTAGATATGATCATCACTGGCACTCCATAAATCCGTACAATTTTGTCCACATACAACTGTGCATACTGAGTTGCAGAGTAATTAGTCTTCACTTCTAAGAAATGAGCAAACTTTATCAATCGATCTACAATAACCCATATGCAGTCATAACCCTGTGTAGTCCTCAGTAAACCGACTACAAAATCCATAGTAATCTGCTCCCATTTTCACTCTGGCAACTCAATCTCCTGAAGCAAGCCAGATGGCTTCTGATGCTCAAACTTAACCTGTTAACATGATAATCATATAGAGATAAACTGCGCTACATCCCTCTTCATACCAGGCTACCAATACACATCCCTCAGATCATGATACATCTTGGTAATTCCTGGATGTACACTATATGATGAACAGTGAGCCTCTCTCATAATCTGATCTCATAGGCCATTAATGTCGGGTACACATATCCGCTTCCCACACTTCAGTACATCATTCTCTACTGTGAACGTTGTTGCCTTACCATTCAGAACATCACCCTTCAGCTTCAGTAGGTATGGATCCCTATCCTGTGCCACCTTAATATCATCAATCAATAGTGGCTTAACCCGAAACTAGGCTATTAGAGCCTGGTTTCAATCCTGGGATCCCCAATCCAACTCTATACCCATATCAGCTAACTCCTTCATCTCACGGATCAAAGGTCTCCTGACAACAAAGATGTGAGCTAGACTGCCCATAGATTTTTGGCTCAGTGTATCAGCTACTACATTAGCTTTTCCTGGATAGTAAAGGATTTCACAATCATAATCCTTAAGCAACTCAACCCATCTGCGCTACTAGAGGTTCAGATCCTTCTGCTGAAGTATATACTGTAAACTCTAATGATCAGTATAAATCTCGCATTTAGACCTATACAAATAATGCCTCAAGATCTTCAGTGTAAACACTACTGCTGCCATCTCTAAATCATGTGTCAGATAGTTCACCTCATGCTTCTTTAACTGTCGAGAAGCATAGGCAATCAGTCTTCGAAACTGCATCAAAACATACCCCAATCCAATTCGGGAAGCATCACAATACACTGTAAACTTCTCATCCTCTGATGGCAATGCTAACACTAGAGCACTCCTGAGGCAAGACTTCAAAGTCTGAAAACTACTCTCACATTCATCAGTCCACAGATATCTCTCTTATTTTCGAGTCAGCTTAGTCAACGGAGCAGTAACAATTCTGGAGAAATCCTTCACAAACCGCCTGTAGTATCCTTCCATGCCAAGGAAACTACAGATCTCAGAAACACTGGTAGGCTAAGGCCATTTTGTAACCGCTTCAACCTTCTAAGGATCTACCATAATGCCATCCTTACGAATCACATGACCCAGAAAACACATTTCAATTAACCAGAACTGGCATTTAGACAACTTAGCATACCGCTGATGCTCTCGAAGTGTCTGCAGTACAATCCTCAGATGCTCTGAGTGCTCCTCCTCACTCCTAGAATAGATAAGAATATTATCAAAGAACACTATGACAAACTTATCCAAGAATGGCTTAAATACTCTGTTCATCAGATCCATAAATGTAGTCGGTGCATTAGTCAACCCGGATGGAAACACAAGGAACCCATAATGTCCATATCGGGTCCTAAAAGTAGTCTTGGGTACATCACCCTTTTTTATTCTCAATTAGTGATACCAAGATCTTAAATCAATTCTAGAGAAATGACTGGCACTTTGTAGCTGATCAAATAGATCATCAATCTGTGGCAACAAATATCTATTCTTTACTATCACCTTGTTCAGAGAGCCATCCTTCTTCTTCAATAACAACACTGGAGCACCCCACAGAGAATTGCTCGATCTAATAAATCCTCTATCCAATAACTCCTACAACTGCACCTTTAACTCTTTAAATTTTATTGGTGCTATTCTTTACGAAGGAATGAATATCGGATCGGTGCCTGAATACACCTTAATCTCAAACTCTATCTCCCTATCTGGGGGCAATCCTTGCAATTCTTTAGGGAAGACATCAAAAAATTCCCGAACTACTAGTATTTGATCAATATCTACAGATTCTTCTGCACATCAATCACATAAGCCAGGTATGCTGAACAACCTTTCTCTATCATCCTTTTAGCTTGGATAGCAGAAACAAAACTGATTCTTAACTCTCGTCGATCACCTAGGAATTCAAATTCTGGTTGTCCATCAGGATGGAATTTAACCCTCTTCTCATAACAATTAATAACTGCTCGATGTGTCATTAGCCAATCCATACCAAAGATCACATCAAGCTCAAACACAGGCAGTTCAATCAAATCAGCATGCAGAATGTTTTCATCTATTTCAATCACACAATCAGGGTAATAATAATCCACTTCTATTCTCTCTCCCACAGGTGTAGTTATCACTAGAGGCACACTCAACAATTGTCTATCTTTATTTAACTTAGGTACAAACTGAGGTGAAACAAATGAATGTGTAGCACCGGAGTCAAACAAAGAATCAACAATCTCATTCTTATCAAAATAGTACATGTAACCACATTATACAATCCCTGTGCCTCCTGAGTGTTCATAACAAAAACTCTCCCCTGTCCTTTGCCTACTGGGGCCTGACTATTATTCCACACCTTTCCTCTGCCTCTGCCCCTACCAGGAGCCTCTCCTGCAACATTCTAACTCATCTGAACAGTAGGCTGAGAAACTGTAGCAGATGGCTGCTGATCACCCCATAAAGGACATCTGCTGATAAAATGTCCATGCTGCCCACATTTCAGGTAGGCACCTGTTTGTCATCGACATTCTCCTTCGTGCCTTCTACCATAAAAACTATTAGTAGGCACATTGGGCATTTATGTAGTAGGTCTAAAAGAACCTTGAGAATAAGCTGGTAAAGACTGCACTGGAGGTCCTCTACTCTATGTCCTCCTCCTCTGACTGCCAGACAGAGGTCTTTGATCAAACCTGGATACTGGCTCAATATGTCTAGGCTGGGAGCTGCTCTCCCTCCTCTTACTCTGTGATCCGGGTCCTTCTTTCCTCTTATGATCCCTCTTTGCTCTCTCTAATTTATATTTTTCTTCCATCTGATTAGCCTTGTCGATGATAGTAGTCAGAGATGTGAACTCTGTAGCCAGTAGGGCATTATGCAATGAGGCATGTAGACCCCTCCTAAACCTAGTAATCAAATATGCCTCAGTAGGAGCAATATGGGCAGCATATCTGCTCAATCTGGTAAACTCCTTAGCATACTCCTCCACTGACCTACCACCCTGCTCAAGCTGCTCAAACTGTATCAAATTTTTGGTCTTCACCCCTTCTACCAGGAACTCATCAACCAGCCCCTGTCTAAACTCAACCCAAGGAGGAGGAGGATCACTATATAATCTAGGCTCCATCCGACGAGAAAACTATGTCCATGCTTTCCTCTTCAGTAATAAACCCACTAGCTTCACTGCCTTAATATCAAAACAATGTGGCCTCCTAACTACCTTCTCAACCTGCTTAAAAAAAATCATTCGGCTCATCGACTCTGTCACACCCCAACTCCAGTGGTGCGACGGTCCTAGGGCAAGGGTAGGCTTAAGGCCACCATAAACGCGTAGAACTCCCACATTCTGAATCTTACATACAATTATATCACATATTTATATCATGCCAAAACATATCATAATCCATTCAAGCATAAATCATTTCTTTACTATATCATTCCATATCTTTCTCTTGTTCCTTAATGATCTA
>CANXYC010488655.1:0-27317 GCA_948193065.1 Aleurites moluccanus
CAGAATTTCAAATTAAACTAACCCACACACAGCCAGTAGTGACCTTCCAAAAGTCACCCAGACTCCTGCCTCAAGGTCTAACCGAACAGCCTTACTTCAAATCACTCTCTACTGAGATATACTTATCCAAAAATTCTGAAACTTTACAAGCATCATCTTAACACACAAAGGAACATTTTTCATGCTCACCACTTCAGCTAACTCTGCCTCAGTCATTCCCAATAAATCCAAATAGACACTGCATCCCTGCAGAAATTCTCAACCAGACCAGCCTTGCTCAAATTGACACAACTCAACACATACATAGAATTTTTCCAAACCATTTTACAGAATTAAAGCTAAGACATAAATTAACAACTTTCATATTTTACACTTTACCAAATTATGTCTTTAAGCGTAATAAATGATCAACACTGAATTCTACTATATCCAAAAATGAAAAATTATGAAATGGCCAATATTCTCCTTTAAAAATTTAAAATTCTCCAACATACAAAATCAGCAAATACACTTCCAAATGGCAGATATTACAGTACTGGTCGCTTCTGCATCACCCGTACCCTAGGACCATCTCGACTTCCTAGTTGGGTTGTGACAGTTTAAGTAGGAAAAAAACCTAAGCAATTGGTAATGTGTATCATGAGTTATAGGCAGAATTATCTAGGCTACCAGTAAGGCGTACTAAAGGAAAAATCTTAGATCCTAAAAACATAGAATTTGGGGAAAATGCAAAATTAGTTAAATAATTAAAAATTTCACTAGAATTAACTATTAATATGATGTTTAATTAATTGTAATAAGAAAAAGAAATGGAAAAGATGATGGAAATGACAAAGCTTAATATATGTGCTTCATTAAAGTATTGGAATACAAGTCGAGGATTTTGAAGAGTTTTGGTTAATCTAACTATTGAGATGAGTTAAATATATGTCATTATACATGTTAAAAATGATATGTGAAATTTTGGAACTCATTTTCTTCCATTGAATATGTTGGCCAAATGCACCATGTCTAAAGTACCTTAATTTTTTTTTCCTAATTATCGCCACCTTATCCTTGAATTGTAAATGAGTTTGATATTTCCATTGTGTTATTTTCCATATAAACATGCTATAAAATTTTTATTTTGTTAAACTTGCACCAAAAGCCAACCAAATTGACCCTAAAGTTATGCACACCAAATGTTCGACCATATGCTACAATGTATGTTATTAATTGATCATCTTTATACCAAGTATGAAACCCATCACATGTTTATTGTAATGTAATAACATCGAATGATAAATGAGCAACTAGTGTACCCACTGAATGTTTATTGTACCTCAATATTCCATATGAATATGTGATATTGTTATTGTTCCTTTATGCCTATATTTACATATGGATTTGACAGAGCTACCTTACCGATGGGGTAATGGGTAAGTACCATCGACATTGTCCATAATGACTTCTTTATAATGTTTACCCTAGCTAGGAAGGGACTTGTCCTAGCACAAGGCCTAGCCCGCCTTACATGATTTACATGTGATACATGCTCAAAGTTACATGTGAAAGTGAAAGTTAAATGTGATACAAGAAAGTGAAATATGATACGTGTTCAAGGCCCAATATCTGTCATTTCTATATGTGAATATTATACCTATGACATACTTATCAACAGTTATTTATTATTAAAATCCATTCCTTTTGCCTACGGTATTTGGTGTGCAAATTGCTAACCTTTGATATGCAATATTAATAACCTTTTTATATATACTCTTCTCATTTATTGCTACCTACCTTATTTATATGTTTAACGATATATATTTAACTCACTGAGTATTGTAATACACATTTCTTTATTTGTTAAATATTTTCAAGTCAGGAGTAGTAGCGGATTCCCAAGTCATTTCTTTCTTCATCTTGGGACGTCAAAAACTCCAATGTAATTATTTATTTTGAGGAATCATATTCATATTCTCTCAGAGCTCCATGGTACTGTTAGGTAGGTAGTTATGTGTGTAACTTTTAAAAGATACTATGTGTGTACATAACTGTTATGCTTAATGGAAGTTACATTTAAAAGGAGATGTGAATGATGTGAATAAGTTATTGAAGTAAAGATTATAGAAGTAAAGATTATAGAAGTGTTATGAATATTTTAATGAATTGTGAAGCTGAGGTTTTAAGGATGGTGAAAAATTGGGAGTGTAATTTCTATGCAAGTTGTATAATGTGATGAATATATCCTAGGGAATAAATTAAAAATACAAAGGAAACTCTGGCAAAATTTTTGTAAGAATAATAATTGTTAAGTATAATTTAAATATAAATGAATGGTTTCAAGTATAAATAATTGTAATTGGCATGTTAACGAGTTATAAAAGTTTCCGGTGACTTTAGGCTTACCTGTGCCCCATGATCGTCTTGTTCCAAAAGTGGGACGTGACATCTCTACTGTCAAAATCCCAAAATTTCTCCTCACACCCAATCCTTTGATCGCCACTAAAAGTTCCTTGACAAACTTTTGGAACCCTCCCCTGAAATACCATAACCTTCCCACACTCCAACACTAAGTGCTTGACTTGAAAAACAAGTATCCAAATGTCCTTTTGGCTATTGAAGTTGGTTACAAGTACCTATTATTCGGGGAGGATATAGAGATTGTAAGTGTGAACAAGAAATCTCTGGAATAATACATGTACTATGAAAGAGCTGCAAATTTATCCTAACTACTCAATTTTTAGTGTGCATATGAAAACTTAAATCTTGATTTTTGGTAAATTTTAATTTTGCATTTTGGTAATATGAATTTTTTTTGTTTTGTTTTTTGAAATATGACAAAGAAAGAGGGGTAGTTTCTCCTTTGAACGTAGAGAAAAGATAGATGATGACAATTTGATCACCGTGTAAGGAGAAGAGAGGTTATTTCCTAGACTCTGAGAAGAGGAGGAGACGATGACAATTTGCTCACCAGGAAGTGGAACTGTGAAGAAGAGAGAGAAGGTGGGGTTTTGTTTAGTGGAGCGGAGGAGAGAGGTGCTATTGAAAGGGCAATCAATTGTTTCTTCCTCCTATAACTATGCAAACATTTTCTTATATTCTCAAGTCAGCTATTCCTAGTAATAACTCTAGCATAATTTTTCCAAATCTTAGTAGTACTTATGCAGAGCACATCAATTTTTTTTTGCTTTCCAATGTTTCTCACTGAATTTGATTTTGTTTGCTACTAATTTTGTTACACTTGAGCATACATGTCAAGTGTTTGATAAAATGTCAATGATGGACTCTATGAATTGGGGTTTGTGGATTCTATAAATTAACCAAATAATGAGAACTATTATACCTACAAAGAGAAAGAAAACGATGATGGTTGTACAGAAAGTAGGGCAAGGATTTCTAAATGAGTATTGTTGTGCTGGTGGTGGTGCTTTCATTTGTTTTGTGATTATGTGGGTTTTTTTCATCGTTCATTTTGATCTATTGAGAAAACTTTTTTAAAAATTTTTTTCATATAAATTTTTGTTTAGAGAGAGTTTGTAGGAAAATTGAGAAAAAAAAAATAAAACGGTATCATTTGAATTTTTTTCAATTTGTTTTTCAAAGTCAATCTTAGTAAACTATTTCATACCCCTCTACACACTTTAATGCGCATGAAATCTATTGCAATTTGTCCATTAAAAAAGGACTCGATTTGTTAAAAAATAAAAATAAAATGTAAGGACTAAATAGCCAAAAATGCTAAAATTCAAGAGTCTTATAATGTATTTTGTCAAATTATATTTCTGAAGTAAAATCATATTATCTTTTTTTATTAACTCCAAAAATTCAATGCAATAATTATTCATAATTTTATGAAAAATAAAACTAATTTATACATATTATACATATTATCAATGTTTATTACACCTTATTTGTCTGATAAACTTTAATCATAATGGTAGGCAAAATGCATCTCGAGACCCCCTGAACTTTACACTTTTTATCTATTGAACCCCTATGTTTACTTTTATACTGATTAAACCCTCAAACTATTGATTTCATTCCTATTGAAGGATTTTTTGGTAGTCGTTGATGAGTAAGTACTTTATGCGCGTTATGCCCATTTCATCAGCTGACTGGGATTTAATTATCTGAGTTGGAAATGAAAAAAAAAATTCATTAAAATACCCAATGGTACCATTTTCATCTTGGCTTCTTTCTTACCTTAAGAACCTCAAATCTATCGATTTTGTTCAGATTACATTAGATAATTGCCATTCACTTGGGAAAGAAGAAGATTTAGGTATAGCTATTTGGGTATAATTAAAAGAAGAAGAAGATTTGGATATTTCTCCATTTGGGTATAGTTAAAAGAAGATCTGAAAATATTTTAATTTGTTTCGGTGCAAATGGAATCATAGGCTTCTCCATTGTGGTCTGAGAACATTTCAAATTGTTTCGATGGGGATGGAATCACAGGCTTCTCCATTGTGGTCTTCTGCAACTAGTAGTGTGTTTTTGGGGCAATTAGGTGATAGTCTTGAATTTGTATTATTGTTTCTTTGTGGAAGTCATACAGGTACACTAGTGTCTTGTTCTAAGAAGAATCCAAGGAGGATATTTCACAAGTATTCTAATACTGAGGTTAGTTTAATGTGGGTGTTTTAGAATTTGTAATTATTATTTATTATTTTTTAAAATTGTGACTTGATTTTGGTAGGGAAGATTTTGTGATTTCTTTATCTAGCATAATGAACTATTTAGAAGGGGCTTTATTGGGACTAAAGTGGGTGAAGTGAGCAGAGAAGTTAAAGATGAGTTGGTTGAACTGAAGGTAGAAATTGAGGTGCTAAAACTGAACCAAAATGCAAATAAGGAGGAAATTAGGAAGTTTCGGTCACAAAGAAATTTGTATAGGTTGGGGATGATTGTATTTGTAGTAATGTTTTTATATCAAATAGTTATGTAATAATATATCAAGGTAATTGTTGTAAAACTCAGGTTGAAAGTTGTTTATGTAAAAGGATTATGGAATGTAATTCGTTAGTTACATTTACCTTATGTCATGGTTGGCAGGAATTTGTTAGTTACATATTGATATTGGTTGTATCATAACAAATATATCACAAATGAGAAATGCAAAGTTAATAACAAAAAATAAATTTGCAAATCATAATGTAATGAATATATAATATCATTTCATTTGAACAAGGCATTGTTAAAGCCATACATTGATAACAAAAATAAATTTTCATTGTCACTATGCTCTACTTAACCAAACTAACTAAAGATACATTCTAGTATCTACAAAATAGCATGGTTCGCTATATATACTTTTTGGTTCCTATAATCTGTGCAGAAACACTTATTGTCACCTATTATTTATAGTACATAACTAACATTCCACAAAATAAGACTTAATCAATATCCATCAAAATAATAACAAAACCAACATTCCCACTAATTAATTGTTCCACCATTATCTACCATAACAAAACTAAGTAGAGACACAATTGCAGTAACTTAATAACAAGGTTGGAAGAAAACCTAAAAAATAAAAAATATATATTCATCATCAATGTCTCTGTGTTTGCCTTGCAGTGACATTAAAGTCTTTGTACTTCAAATTAGCTCTTCTTGCATCTCTTTCAAACTGCATTTGCCCACTAGTGACTGTTGGATGCTCTTCCATTGCATGCCCTTCCGTGAGTACCTGTAATACCCTAAAAATTTGCATAACAAGTTTTTGTGAAATAAGTTCTAAGTATATGGATTAAAATTACTGAAATAGCTAAGGATAATTTTAAAAACTCAGCTAGAGCGAAAATGAGAAAATTTTTTGAAAATCGTCGATACCGATATCGCTGTCGAAAAATAACAGTATGGTCGACAAATGAATTTCTAAATTTGGATTAATGGCATATTATAATGTATATTCATATGTGAATACAGTAAAAGAAATATGAGAAAATATTTAAGAATACTGATAAAGTAAGCGATGGCAAAATCATAAATAAATGGTACTTTGGGTGAATAGTGAATTTCGGCAGTCTGAGTTTCAGAATGGCTCTGAAACCATTTTTATTAATTAATATTAATAAAAATATGATGTTTGAATGTTCATTTTGAATTTCAATTCTCGACGAAATTATCGGAATGAATTACCGAGCGAAAAAAAACCAAAAGCAAATTTTGGAAAATTGGAGGACCAAAAGGGTAATTTGCCATTTTTATCTTATTATATAAGCAAAAATTTGAACAAGTTTTCTGTATTTTCTTGTTCTTCCACCGTGACCAATTTCTCCTTCTTCCATTTGATTTCTTTGCTTGATTTGTGAAAGAAAAGTGTTGGAAATCATAAACTAAAACCATACAAGCACTAATCTATCAAAATCAACCATAGAAAATCAAGAAAAATTGAAGAACAAAGCAAAGGTAATTTAGGCCACTTTGTGTTTTTTTAGTAAATTATTTATTTATTTAATTTTATGGTTTAATTAGGTTGTTTAGATATTGTTAGGATTAGGTAAATGGTTTAATTGCATCAATTGATGCATTAAACAATTTTTCCCAATTTTCTAACCCTAAAGTGAAATTGTGTAACTGGATTTTGAGTATATGGATTAGGATGTGTAAATTGGCTATAGAATAAGTTAATTGGGTATTTATCTATGTTTAATTGATGCTCGTTTCGTTGTAGAAAATT
The DNA here is from genome assembly GCA_948193065.1 of Aleurites moluccanus. Taxonomy (NCBI): domain Eukaryota; kingdom Viridiplantae; phylum Streptophyta; class Magnoliopsida; order Malpighiales; family Euphorbiaceae; genus Aleurites; species Aleurites moluccanus. Next base: position 6,668 of record CANXYC010488655.1, read on the forward strand.
CATTCGTAGAAAATCCCTGATTTTGGCCTAAACTGAGGATTTGAGGGATTCGGTAGCAAATCGAGTTTGCTAGGTGATTTGGAGTGATTGGTGAGTCTCTTATGCATCAAATTACTTGTTTAAATTGATAAAATGCCATTTGAAATCCATTTGTGAAAAAGGCCATTTGGCCGAACCCTAATTGGGAAAATTTGCCTTTGAATTTCCTTGGTTTTGGACTTATTTTTTCATGCCAAATTGATGTGTTTGTTGAAGATTATTGAGTTGCTTTTGTTGCCTATGGAATTGCTTCCATGTGTATTTTGATTGATAATTGGGGCAATGTCGATATTACGCCGAAACCATGCCAAAAAATCCGTAGGCCAACCATTTGAATGCCACCGTCGCCAGCGATAATGGCATGCCAATTGTGTCAACTTTTTGGCCTCAAATGACCAAAATATGTTTGTTTCCATTTTTGGTCATTAGGCCTTTGGTCATCGTTTAATCGATAATTATTGATATTTTATTGACTTATGCTCATCCAATTGATTTCTGATGAGTTATTGATATTGTCGATGCCATTGTTTTGAAATGGTATCTATTGATGTGTTTATTGCTTCTATTGATTCTGAGGTGATTTGACAGAGCTGCCGTTCTGATGGGGTAATGAGTACATACTGTCGGCCTTGTGCACATTGTATTGATTGATACCCTATACTAGGAATATATAGTGATTTGTGCTTGGCACATTTCTATGCGTTTCATGGCTCTATATCTATCATTTCCATCTTGTCTGTGTGATATGTGCTTCATTGTTATGATTGTTTACTTACAGTCATATTCTATACTTGATTCTGTATTATAGACATTTTGTCAGTTTGATTCATTTATGTCATATGCTTATTGATTATTGATGTTCTATTATCCATTTTATTGGTTGATGCATATTAGATTCACTGAATATCATATATACTCACCCTCTCACTGTTTGCCCTCTCAGATGCAGAGTAGGAGGCAGATTTCCACCACACTTGACTCTCTATGGATTCTGCAGATTCTGTGTCAGTGTAATGTTATGAACACTGTATTATATTGTATGTTCATATCCTAGCTGCTCCATGGGTTTTGTACGGTATAGTTAGTACATGAACATGTATGTATGGAAATTTGGAGATTATTAATGATATGAATATGGTATTTAAAGAATGAATAGCAGAGTGACAGAATGATTAGTGTTATGTGAGTGAATGGTTATATATATATTATTATGTGATTGATGATGAGTAAGATGGGTTATAGTTGTATTTTCCGCTACGATATTGTGAGTGATTGCATAGTATGAGATTGATGGGTTCTACGGGTGTCGGCATCTCCCGCACCCTAGGACCATCGCGATCCAAAAATGGGTCATGATAGAGGTGGTATCAAAGCCTAGGTTGCTGATATCAGAGCCCTAGGTTTACAGATATCATAGCTCTGTGTTTATAGATATCAGAGTATAGGTTACAGATGAATAGTAACTAAATATAGTATGGGTAGAGTTAAGGGAACCATGGAGCATAGGAATTCTTGTATCGTCATTTGTTATATTCATCAAGTATGTATAAGTATTATGCACTTTTATAATATACTGTGTAAGTGTTCTATTTTTCTGATAGTTTACTGAGATGTCTGATGACAGAGATGGAGGTACCAGAGAGGCAGAGGTAGCCTCTAATGAGTCCCTGGTCAGGGAGATTTCTATTTTCGAGGGACCGTCTAGATCCTGATGGTCTACAAGGGATACTGAGAGGACTGATGACCCCTAGAGATATGAGATGATGAGGGGGATGATGGATCTGCATAGGGAGCTAGCAGAGTTGAGGCGAAAATGATAGAATGTACCACCACCGTCAGTACCAGCAGCAGTACCACCCCCTATTGCACCTACTGCATAATCAGTCGCTCCAGCTCCTGTACAGCCAGTTGTGGTTCCCGAGGAGCCTGTTATGCAGGGAGGCCGCAGAGTTATAGATGAGGGCGGAGTGTCTATGTTTTGCTTTCTTAAGCTAAGTCTACCAGAGTTCAGAGGAGATAGAGGTAGTGATCCAATAGATTTTCTAGAGGAGGTTGAGAAGGTAGTTAGGAGACTACCTTGTTCTGATATCCGAGTAGTTGAGCTCATGGGATTGTTACTGAAAGGAAAGGCATGGGCTTGGTTTTCAATGAGGATGGAGCCCAGACTATATGGTGGACATCCACCTTTATGGATTGAGTTCCAACAGGGGCTTATTGATGAGTTCATTACTGAAGGGGTAAAGACCCGTAACTTGATTCAGTTTCAACAGTTAGAATAGAGGGATAGGTCTGTAGAGGAGTATGCAGAGGAGTTCATCAGACTGATTAGATATGCTACTTACATTGTTCCTACTGAGGCTGATCTGATCAGCAGGTTCAGGAGAGGATTGCATGCTTCACTTCATAATGCTCTATTGGCTACGGAATTCACATCTCTGACAACAATTATTAACAAAGCTACTCAGATGGAAGAGAAGTACAAGTCAGAGAGAGAGAGAGAAGAAGGATTGAAAGAGAAAGGAGGGACTAGGATCATAGAGTAGACGGGGTAAGAGCAGCTCCCAGCCTAGATTGATTAAACCAGTGCCTCGATTTGATCAGGGACCTCCATCTGGTAGTCAGAGTTGGAGGGTTCAGAGTAGGGGACGATCAGTGCAGTCGGCACCTGCATATTCACAGGGTTCTTCCAGACCTATTACTCATATGCCTAGTATATCCATTTGTGATTTTTATGGTAGAAGGTGTGGAGGAGAGTGTTGTAAGCAGACAGGTGCTTGCCTGAAGTGTGGGCAACATGGTCATTATATTAACAGATGTCCCTTATGGGATGATCAGCAGCCATTTGCTGTAGAGTCTTAGCCTACATTACAATTGATTCAGAATGTGGCTAGAGAGGCTTCTAGTAGGGGTAGAGGCAAAGGTCAGGCATCTAGTAGTGGTCAGGCCCCAGCAGGTAGAGGCCAAGTAAGAGTTTTCGTTGTTAACACCCAAGAGACACAAAGATCTAATGATGCAGATATAGATATGATTTTAAATATAGAATGTAATAACAGATGCATTGTTTGACTCAAGTGTTATACATTCTTTTGTTTGCATCACACTTAAATAGAGAAAGATAACTATTGAATGTGCCCTTAGAGATAACTATGCCTATGAGAGAAAGTATAAAAGTGAATTATTATTATCCGAGATGTATTATTGTGCTAATGTGATAGAGTTGTTTGTGTTGCAACTTAATATGATACCTGATATGAATTGGTTAACTGCACTGTGAGCAGTTATTGATTGTTATGAGAACAAAGTCAAATTCTAGTTGTCATAATTTCAGTTCCAAAGTGATAATTATAAATCAAGAATTAGTTTCATTTCTGTTATTCAGGCTAGAAAGATGATAAAGAAGGAATAGTACAGCATATCTAGTATACGTAGTAAATATGTAAAAGACTTTAATTGGAATTGTTCGGATACCTGTGGTCCAAGAGTTCTTTGATGTCTTTTCTTGAGGAGATGTCAGGGTTACCCTGATAAAGAGATAGAGTTTGGAATTTAGGTGTATCTAGGCACCTATTGAATTGAAAGAGCAAAAGATGAAATTACATAAATTGTTGGATGAGTTTGTCATAATAGTTGTAGATGACATTCTTATCTATTCTAGGAGTGAAGAGAAGCATGTAGAGTACTTGAGGACTATGTTATAGACACTATGAAAGCATCAATTGTATGTCAAGCTATCTAAATGCCAGTTTAGCTAATTGATATGGGTATGGAGTTGGATTTGGATCCCATGATCGAAACCAGACTCTGATAGCCCAATGTCGGGCTAAGCCATTATAAATTGATAATATTAAAGTAACCCAAGATAGAGAAAGATGTTCAAACAGGTTAAAGCATTAGAGTTCTAAGATGAGGATATGTGTTATGGAAGTTTAAAGGTAAGTGAGACCATATAAAGTATTAGAAAGGATTGACAGTGTAGGGTAAAGTTTGGCTCTTCCTTTAGGTAAGAGCCATGTTAATTGGTATTCCATATTTGAATGCTATGGGATAATATGCCAGAATTCTTCTAAGTATTGAAGTGCAAATTTTTGGTGTTAATGAAGAAATGTCATAAGAGTAGAGCCAATAGAAAGTGTAAATCGACAAGTCCGACAAATCTAGAAATAAAGAATTTCAATGGCAAGAGTATTATGAAGGAATCAGTATATGAAAAAAGTGTACAAGGAAGAGTGAATAGGATATGAAAGTCAAGTATCTGTTATTGTTCCAATATAGAGATACATGTTAATTTGAAATTTGAGGACGATTTTTTTTTAAGGAGGGTAGAATGTAATACCCTAAAAATTTGCATAACAAGTTTTTGTGAAATAAGTTCTCAGTATATGCATTAAAATTATCAAAATGGCTAAGGATAATTTTAAAAACTCAGTTAGAGCGAAAATGAAAAAAAAATTCAGAAATCGTCGGTACCGATATCACTGCTGAAAAATAACAGTACGGTCGACGGATGAATTTTTTAATTTGGATTGAGGGCATATTATAATGTATATTCATGTGTGAATACAGTAAAAAAATATATGAGAAAATGTTTAAGAACACTGATAAAGTAAACGATGGCAAAACCATAAATAAAGGGTACTTTCGGTGAATAGTAAATTTCAGCAGTCTGAATTTCAGAATAGCTCTGAAACTATTTTTATTAATTAATATTAATAAAAATATGATGTTTGAATGTTCATTTTGAATTTCAATTCTCGACGGATTTATCGGAATGAATTACCGAGAGAAAAAAAAAACCAAAAGCAAATTTTGGAAAATTGGAGGACCAAAAGAGTAATTTGCCATTTTTATCTTATTATAGAAGCAAAATTTTGAACAAATTTTCTGCATTTTCTTGTTCTTCCACCGTGACCAATTTCTTCTTCTTCCATTTGATTTCTTTGCTTGATTTGTGAAAGAAAAGTGTTGGAAATCATAAACTAAAACCATGCAAGCACTAATCTATCAAAATCAACCATAAAAATTCAAGAAAAATTGAAGAACAAAGCAAAGGTAATTTCGGCCACTTTGTGTTTTTTTAGTAAATTGTTTATTTATTTGATTTTATGGTTTAATTAGATTGTTTAGATGTTGTTAGGATTGGGTAACTGGTTTAATTACATCAATTGATGCATTAAACAATTTTCCCCAATTTTCTAACCCTAAAATGAAGTTGTGTAATTGGATTTTGAGTATATGGATTAGGATGTGTAAATTGACTATAGAATAAGTTAATTGGGTATTAATTGATGTTTAATTGATGTTCATTTCATTGTAGAAAATTCGTTCGGAGAAAATTGCCGATTTTAGCCTAAACCGAGGATTTGAGGGATTCGGTAGCAAATCAAGTTTGCTAGGTGATTTGGAGTGATTGGTGAGTCTCTTATGCATCAAATTACTTGTCTAAATTGAAAAAATGTCATTTGAAATCCATTTGTGAAAAAGGCCATTTGGCCGAACCCTAATTGGGAAAATTTGCCTTTGAATTTCCTTGGTTTTGGACTTATTTTTTCATGCCAAATTGATGTGTTTGTTAAAGATTATTGAGTTGCTTTTATTGCCTATGGAATTGCTTCCATGTGTATTTTTATTGATAATTAGGGCAATGCCAATATTACGCCGAAACCATGCCAAAAAATCCGTAGGCCAACCATTTGAATGCCACCGTCGCCAGCGACAATGGCATGCCAATTGCGTCAACTTTTTGGCCTCAAATGACCAAAGTATGTTTGTTTCCATTTTTGGTCGTTAGGCCTTTGGTCATCGTTTAATCGATAACCATTGATGTTTTATTGACTTATGCTCATCCAATTGATTTCTAATGAGTTATTGATATTGTCGATGCCATTGTTTTGAACTGGTATCTATTGATGTGTTTATTGCTTCTATTGATTCCGAGGTGATTTGACAGAGTTGCCGTTCTGACAGGGTAGTGAGTACATACTATCGGCCTTGTGCACATTGTATTCATTGATACCCTATACTAGGAATATGTAGTGATTTGTGCTTAGCACATTTATATGCACTTCATGGCTCTATATCTGTCATTTCCATCTTGTCCATATGATATGTGCTTCATTGTTATGATTATTTACTTACAGTCATATTCTATACTTGATTCTGTATTACAGAAATTTTGGTAGTTTGATTCATTTATGTCATCTGCTTATTGATTATTGATGTTCTATTATCCATTTTATTGGTCGATGCATATTAGATTCACTGAGTATCATATATAATCACCCTCTCACTGTTTACCCTCTCAGGTGAAGAGTAGGAGGCAGATTTTTACCACACTTGACTCTCTGTGGATTCTACAAATTTTGTGTCAGTGTAATGTTATGAACACTGTATTATATTGTATATTCATATCCTAGCTACTCCATGGGTTTTGTACGATATAGTTAGTGTATGAACATGTATGTATGGGAATATTGGAGATTATTAATGATATGAATATGGTATTTAAAGAATGAATAGCAAAGTGACAGAATGATTAATGTTATGTAAGTGAATGGTTATATATATATTATTATGTGATTGATGATGAGTAAGATGGGTTATAGTTGTATTTTCCATTGCGATATTGTGAGTGATTTCATAGTATGAGATTGATGGGTTCTACGGGTGCAGGTTGCCTCTACATCTCCCCTACCCTAGGACCGTTGCGATCCGAAAATGGGTCGTAACAGTACCCAACTACTGTTGCTGCAATTCTTAACTGCATAAAGAAAACAACCACTCAAACATCAGTGCAGGTTCAGTATAAAATGTACAAGAAAAATAAAGGAAAACAAGTTAAGCACTCCCACTTATATGGCTTGCATCTCTTTCTATCACGTCTCGATTTTGGAATATGACATTCCTAGGATGCAGGAGATGCCAGAGGTGACCAACACCTATAGAACCCAGTATCACATTCTATAACCATTTACTATCAAACTATTAACCAATTACTCAAATAATATACATTATGTAATCTGTTTGTTTGTCTGTAACTCATTCTGCAATTGGCTGTAATTGCCATAACATTAATTAAACTCCATATTATTATTATTATTATTATTATTATTATTATTATATATATCTAAAGTATAACTATGCCATTATACACACCATAGAGAAATCTAAAATATTTACAATAATTCAGTATTAAAATAATTACACTGCTGTTATAGACACTGCAGAATTCCTCAGGAAACAATAGTCAGGAATCTGCTACTCAATTTGCACTTGGAAAGGGGAAACAACTAAAAGGGCTGAGTATATAATACTCAGTGAATCTAATATGCATCATCAAAGGAAATGGCTAGAATATCAATGAATAATAGGCAGATAATCAATAAATATTAATATGCACACCGATTATAGAATAAGAAATTAGGTTACAGAAGATGAGTACAGAATCAATGAACAGGTCAATAAATCTCATATCATGTAAATAAGACAGATGATGGGCCATAAAACTCATATAACATATGTCAATCACATATCAATAAACATAAGACTGATCAGGTCTTATGGCTAGGACAGTTAACCCTTCCCAGCTAGGGTATTTAGTATACAATGTGCACATTGCCTATGGTATTTACCCGCTACCCCGTCGGTGAGGAAGCTCTATCAAATCACATTAAAACCAATATAGGTTTAGATCAAGTCTTTAGATACCAATAAAAAACAATGGTCCCATCAAGTATCAATAACTCATGAATTGAACAAATGAGACTACAATTATGCAATGAATAAACAATGGAAGGTACGATAAATAATGGTAATAAGAATAGCAATTAACATTGAAATGAATCATAAGTTAGACAATCAAAGTCAAGAAGTTGATTCAATTGGCATGCCAATGTCGCTGGCGACGATGACATTCAAATGGTAGGCCTATGGATGAAACAAATGGTAGGCCTATGGCAAAATGAACTAGACATTTCATCGAACACTTGGCGTGCAACATTCATTAGACATTTTGGAAAGGTTTTGATACAACATTGAAATTGCCCCAATATCAATCCACAAATACACAATGTAGGTTATTCAATAGGAATTTGGTTTCCATTAATAAACAATATACAAAGGACCAATTAGGCATAGAAAATCAAAGGATAACAAAGCAAAAATCAAGGCAAAAATGCTTTAATGGCATTCGGCCAATGCAAGGTTTTTGGAGCAAGTTTCCAATCAACATTTCAACATATAAGGCATGACAAATGATGCATATTAAACTCATTGAGTATTATATAGTCACCCCTTTTAGTTGTTTCCCCTTTCCAGGTGTAGAGTAGAAGGCATATTCTCGACTTTTGTTTTTCTAAGGATTTCTGCAGTTTAGCTTATCAGTGTAATTAATTTTGGGACTGTACATCTGTATGTGTATAGTTGCTCCATTGGGTTTGTATAAATGGCATAGTTAGAATATAATTATTGTATGTATGGTATAATATGAATTTAAGTATGAATATGACATTTAATGATAATGATTATAGCCAATTACAGAATGAGTTGTAGACAAATAGACAGATTACAGAATGGATATTAATTGAGTAATTGGTTAATAATTTGATAGTAATTGATTATAGAATGTGATACTGGGTTCTATGGGTGTCGGTCGCTTCTGGCATCTCCTGCATCCTAAGACCGTCATATTTTGAAATCGGGATGTGACAGAGGTGGTATCATAGCATAGGTTACAGATGAATAGTAACTAGATACAGAGTCATAGAGTTAAGTAAACCAAAGAGCATAGGAATTCTTGTTTCGTCTTTTGTTGTATTTGTCGAGTATGTATGAGTATTTTGTGTTTCTATAATGTACTAAGTTCGTTGTTCTATTTTTTGACAGTTTGACAGAGATGTCTGATGACAGAGACAAATAGGATACTAGAGAGGCAGAGGTAGCCTTTAATGAGTCCCTTGTCAGAGAGATTACAGAGAACCCTTTTAGATCCTGACGGATGACAGAGGAGACAGGGAGGAGTGATGACCCCTGGAGGATGGAAATGATGCAAGAGATGATAGATTTACGTCGGGAATTAGCAGAATTGAGGCGGGAATGTTAGAATATGCCACCTCCAGCAGCACCAGCAGTGTCACCTCCTGTTGCACCAGCTCCAATACAGCCAGCAGTATTTCCTAGCGAGCCTGCTATACAGGGAGCCCGCCAAGTTATTGATGAGGGAAAAGTCACTACATTTAACTTTCTGAAACTTAATCTGCCTGAGTTTTGGGGTGACAGAGGTGATGAGCCGATTGATTTTCTATAGTAGATTGAGAAGGTAGTGAGGAGGCTACCTTGTTTCGATGTCAGGGCGGTCGAGCTGGTTTGGTTATTGCTGAAAGGGAAAGCCTGGACTTGGTTTTCTTGGCGTATGAAGCCCATATTATATAGTGATCATCCTTCTACCTGGCAAAGTTCAGACAGGGGTTGATTGATGAGTTCTTGACATAAGGGGTGAAAACTAGGAATTTGATTTAGTTTGAGAAACTTGAGCAGGGTAACAGGACAGCAGAGGAGTATGCTGTGGAGTTTATTAGATTGAGCAGATATGCCACACGGATTGCTCCTACTGAGGCAGATTTGATAAGCAGATTCAGGAGGGGATTGCATGCCTCACTTCATAATGCCTGTTTGCTATAGAGTTCACATCTTTGACTACTATTATTGATAAGGCTACTCAAATGAAGGAGAAATAAAAGTCAGAGAGAGCCAAGAGAGATCAGAAAAGAAAGGGAGGACCTGGTTCATAGGGCAAAGGAGGGGAGAGCAGCTCCCAACCTAGATAGATTAAGCCAATGCCTAAATTTGATCAGTGATCGCCATCAGGCAGTCAAAGGTGGAGGACATAGAGTAGGGGACCTCCAGTGCAGTCAGTATCTGCCTATTCATAGGGTTCTTCTAGACCTATTACTCAAATGCCCATTTGTCTATTTGTAGTTTTTTTGGTAGAAGGCATAGAGGGGAGTGTCGATGATAGACAGGTGTTTGCCTGAAATGTGGGCAATATGGTCATTTCATTAATAGATGTCCTTTATAGGGTGATTAGCAACCTTTAGCATCAATGTCCCAGCCTATTGTTCAGATGAGCTAGAATATAACTAGAGAGGCTCCTGGTAGGGGCAGAGGTAAAGGTCAGGCACTAAGCAACAGTCAGGCCTCAGTAGGCAGAGGTTAGGGGTGAGTTTTTGTTGTGAATACTCAGGAGACACAGAGATGTAATAATGTGGTCACAGGTATGATTCTTATCCATAATGAAATAGTTGAAGCATTGTTTGATTTTGGTGCTACACATTCTTTTGTTTCACCATCGTTTGCACCTAAGTTGAATAAAGAGAGACAATTATTGAGTATTCCTTTAGAGATAGCCACACCAATGGTAGAGAGTATAAAAGTGAATTATTTTTACCTGGGTTGTGTGGTTGAGATTGACGATAATATTATGCGTGCTGATTTGATAGAACTACCTGTGTTAAAGCTTGATGTGATACTTGGTATGGATTCGCTAACAACACATCATGCAGTTATTGACTGTTATGAGAAGAAGATTAGATTTTAGCATGAAGGGTAACCATAATTTGAATTCCAAGGTGACAAATATGAATCTGGAATCAGTTTTATTTCTACTATCTAGGCTAGAAGGATGATAGGGAAGGGTTGTTTAGTGTTCCTGACTCATGTGATAGATGTGTAGAAGACTCCATCAGGGATTGCTCAGATGTCTGTGTTTCGGGAATTCCCTTTTGTCTTCCTTGATGATTTGCTAGGACTACCCCCAAATGGGGAGATAGAGTTTGAGATTAAGGTGTATCAAGGTAATTATCCGATATCCATTCCTCCATACAGAATGGCACTAGCAGAATTAAAAGAGTTAAAGGTGTAACTATAAAAGTTATTGGATAGAGGGTTTATTAGACTGAGCAGTTCTCCATGGGGTGCTCCAATGCTATTTGTTGAAAAGAAGGATGGCTCTTTAAGGATCTGTATTGATTATCGATAGCTGAATAAGGTGACAGTGAAGAATAAATATCCACTGCCACGGATAAATGATTTGTTCGATCAGTTGCAGAGTGCTAATCACTTCTCAAAGATTGATCTGAGATCTGGGTACCATCAGTTGAGAATTAAAAAGGAAGATGTACCTAAGACTGCCTTTAGGACCTGGTATGGACATTATGAGTTTTTGGTATTGCCATTCGGGTTGACTAATGCACCGGCTACTTTTATGGATTTGATGAACAAGGTATTTATGCCATTCTTAGATAAGTTTGTCATAGTGTTCATAGATGACATTCTTATCTATTCCAGGAGTGAGGAGGAGCATTCAGAGCATCTGAGGATTGTATTACAGACACTTCAATAGCATCAATTGTATGCTAAGCTATCTAAATGCCAGTTCTGGTTAACTGAAGTGTGCTTTCTGGGACATGTTATTTGTAAAGATGGTATCAAGGTAGATCCTCAGAAGGTTGAAGCGGTTCCTAATTGGCCTCGACCTACTAATTTGTCAGAGATCTATAGTTTCCTTGGTATGGCAGGATACTACAGACGATTTGTGAAGGATTTCTCCAAGATTGTTGCTCCGTTGACAAAGTTGACTCGGAAACAGGAGAAATTCCTATAGACAGATAAATGTGAGAGCAGTTTTCAGACTTTGAAGTCTTACCTCACAAGTGCTCCAGTGTTAGCATTACCATCAGAGGATGATAAATTCATAGTTTATTGTGATGCTTCCAGAGTTGGATTGGGATGTGTTCTGATGCAGAATAGAAGGGTGATTGCTTATGCTTCTCAGCAGTTAAAGAAGCATGAAATAAATTATCCAACTCATGATTTGGAGATGGCAGCTGTGGTGTTTGGACTAAAGATCTAGAGACACTATTTGTATGGTACTAAATATGAAATATATACAGATCATAAGAGTCTGCAGTATATTCTGCAACAGAAGGATCTGAACATCTGGCAGTGCATATGGGTTGAACTGCTTAAGGATTATGATTATGAGATCCTTTACCATAAAGTGAAAAGCTAATGTAATAGCAGATGTACTGAGCCGAAAGTCTATGGGTAGTCTAGCTCACATCTCAGTTTCCAAAAGACCATTGATCTGAGAGATGAAGGGGTTAGTTAATATAGGTATAGAATTGGATTTGGGATCCCAGGATCGTAACTAGGCTCTGATAGCCCAATTTTGGGTTAAGCCACTATTGATTGATGATATTAAGGTGGCACAAAATATAGATCCATATCTACTGAAGCTAAAGAGAGATGTTTGGAATGGCAAGGCACCAGAGTTTATAATAGAGTATGATGTACTGAAGTGTGGGAAATGGTTATGTGTACCCGACATTGATGGGCTATGAGATCAAATTATGAGAGAGGCTCATTATTCTTCATATAGTATACATCCTGGAATTACAAAGATGTACCATGATCTGAAGGATGTTTATTGGTGGCCTAATATGAAGAGGGACATAGCTAGACTTATTTCTACTTACTTAGCCTGTCAGCAGGTTAAGTTTGATTATCAGAAGTCGTCTAGTTTACTGCAAGATATAGAGTTGCCAGAGTGGAAATGGGAGCAGATTACTATGGATTTTGTAGTCGGTTTATCGAAGACTACACAGGGTTATGATTCCATATGGGTTATTGTGAACAAGTTGACTCAATCTGCTCATTTCCTGGAAATGAAGACTAATTATACAGTAGTTCAGTATGCACAATTGTATATGGATAAGATTGTACGACTTTATGGAGTGCCATAGATAATTATATCAGATAAGGGTACACAGTTTACTTCTCGGTTTTGGCAGAAGTTCCAGGAGGCTATAGGTACTCAGTTACAATTCAGTACAACTTTCCATCCTGAGACTGATGGACAGTCAGAGCGAACTATCCATACATTAGAGGATATGCTGTGGTTATGTGTTCTGGACTTCAAAGGTAACTGGGATCAGTATTTATCACTGGTTGAATTCTCTTATAATAATAGTCACCGTTCATCGATTGGTATGGCTCCATATGAGGCACTGTATGGTAGAAAATACCGGTCTCCGGTATGTTGGGTGGAACCCGGTGAGAAATAGTTAGAGGGACTAGAGTTAATAAAGGAGATGATGGAAAAGGTGCCAATTATAAAAGAGCGGATGAAAACGGCCTTCAGCAGACATAAGAGTTATGCCAATCCGAAGGGGAAGGATGTACACTTTGCTATTGGTGATCATGTTTTTCTTAAAATTTCACCTATGAAAGGTGTGATGAGATTTGGGAAGAAAAGGAAACTGTCACCAAGATATGTGGGGCAATTTGAGATCTTAGAGAAGATCGGCAATGTTGCTAACAGATTGGCTCTTCCACCTAATTTGAGCCATGTACATCTGGTATTTCATATCTTGATGCTACAAAAGTACGTGCCTGATCCATCATATGTATTGGATGTACAAGATATTGGTGTTAATGAAGACTTATCATATGAGGAGCTACCAAAAAAGATTGTGGATCGATAAATCAAGCAATTGTGGAATAAAGAAATACCGATTGTAAAAGTACTTTGGATGAATCAATCGATGAAGGAGTGTACCTAGAAGAGCGAGTAGGATATAAAGGCCAAGTATCCATTCATGTTCCAGCATTGAGGTGCATATTTATTTTAAATTCGAAGATGAATTTATTTGAATAAGGTAGAATGTAATACCTTAGAAAACTACCATAAGAATATAATAACATAACTAGTTATCGGACTAAGAAAACCGATATAATTAAGGAAAATTTTTGAACCTTACTTAGATTTCATTTGTGATACTGTCCCGAAAAATGTCGATGTTAATTACACTACTCGGGAAAATAGCAGTCCGGTTGATAGATGAATTTCTGATTCAGACCAGGAGGTAAAGAATCATATATATATATATATATGTGAAATTTAGTGAAAAGGAAAACTTGAAAAATGTTTTGGAATACTGAAAATTTGAGTAATGGCAAAATCGTAAATAAGTTGAACTTTAGGGGTATTGTGGGAAACACACTGTTTGAGTTCCAGAATGGCTCCAAAACCATTTTTATAATAAACTACATATAAAAATAATCCATTTCAGTTCCCATTTTTAAATCTAATTCCAGGCAGAATTAACAAAATAAATTATAGAAGAAAATCGGGTCAAAGTATAATTATTGAAAAATTTAAGGACCTAAATGTAATTTGCCAATTTTACTCACTATATAAGCATGCATTAGAGATTTTTTTTGTTCATCTTTTTTCCTTTGTTCTTGCCTTGGCCGAAATCCTCCTCTCCATTTCCTCCACCAATTTTCAAGCAAAACCTAAGAAAACCTTGATCAAACCTTTGATTCTTCCATTTCCTACCAATTTTTCTCTTGAAAACCTAAAGAATATTAAGGTAGTTTTGAAATAGGATTTCTGGTGGATCATCACCATAAGGTAATGAGTTTATTTCTTTAGTTTATTGATTGATTTAGGTGTATTAGATGTTAAATATAATGGGTTTAGTGTTAATTGGCATATATTAATACATTTGATAGATTTTCCCCAATTCCAAACCCTAGATTGAAGTTGTGTGGTTTGAATTTTGAATTAGTGCTAATTAATGTTAATTAAGCTTAGATTATGTTAATTGGATGCTAATAGATGGATAATTTGTGATTGGTTTGATGTAGAACACAAAGATTTGGAAAGTTGTGGTTTTTGCCTACTTTGAAGATTTTGGTGGCAAATCAATTTTCCAAGGTGGTTTGAAGTATTAGGTGACTTTAATATGCATCATTTGTCATGCCTTATATGTTGAAATGTTGATTGGAAACTTGCTCCAAAAACCTGGCATTGGCCGAATGCCATTAAGGCATTTTTGCCTTGATTTTTGCTTTATTATCCTTTGATTTTCTATACCTAATTGGTCCTTTGTATATTGTTTATTGATGGAAACCAAATGCCTATTGAATAACTTACATTGTTTATTTGTTGATTGATATTGGGGCAATTTCAATGTTGCACCAAAACCTTGCCAAAACGTCTAATGAATGTTGCATACCAAGTGTTCGATGAAATGTCTAGTTTATTTTTCCATAGGCCTAACATTTGTTTCATCCATAGGCCTAACATTTGAATGCCATCATCGCCAGTGACATTGGCATGCCAATTGAGTCAACTTCTTGACTTTTATTGTCTAACTTATGATTTATTCCAATGTTAATTGCTATTCTTATTACCATTGTTTATCGTACCTTCCATTGTTTATTCATTGCTTAATTGCAGTCTCATTTGATCAATTCATGAGTTATTGATACTTGATGAGACCATTGTTGTTTATTGGTATCTAAAGACTTGATCTATACCTATATTTGTTCTAATGTGATTTGACAAAGCTTCCTCACTAACGAGGTAGCGGGTAAATATTGTCGGCAATGTGCACATTGTATATTGGATACCCTAGCTGGGAAGGGTTAACTATCCCAGCCATAAGACCTTATCTGTCATATGTTTATTGATATGTGATTTACATATGTTATATGAGTTTCATAGCCCATCATTTGTCTTATTTACATGATATGAGATTCATTGACCTGTTCATTGATTCTGTACTCATTTTCTGTAACCTAATTTCTTATTCTATAATCGGTGTGCAGATTAATATTTATTGATTATCTACCTATTGTTCATTGATATTCTAGCCATTTCCTTTGATGATACATATTAGATTCACAGAGTATTATTTACTCACCCCTTTTAGTTATTTCCCCTTTCCAGGTGCAGAGTAGAAGACAGATTCCCGACTTTTATTTTTTTGAGGAATTCTGTAGTCTAGCTTATCAGTGTAATTAATTTTAGCATTGTACTTCTGTATGTGTATAATTTCTCTATGGGTTTGTATAAATGGCATAGTTAGACTATAATTATTGTATGTATGGTATAATATGAATTTACGTATGAATATGGCATTTGATGATGATGGTTACAGCCAATTGTAGAATGAGTTACAGATAAACAAACAAATTACAAAATGGATATTAATTGAGTAATTGGTTAATAATTTGATAGTAATTGATTATAGAATGTGATACTATATTCTACGGGTGCTGGTTGCCTATGGTATCTCCTGTATCTTAGGACCGTCATGTTTCGATATTAGGACGTGACACTTTCATGGCTTGATTGGACTTTTTGGCTACTTTTGGCAATTGGTTGACTTGAACTTGAAGTAAAATTTATGAAACTTTCTTTACTAGCTTTTGCATACTGCTCAAATGACTTTTGACTTGCCCTTTGATGTGTTGTAAACATAGCTTCAAAATTGGCATCATCTGCCACTCTAGTTCCTTTTTTATGTTGTTGGTGCTTCATCTGCCACTCTTTGTCCCTTTGTTGTTGATGATGCTTCGGTCTTTTTGGTTGATTTATTAGCCAGCACCTTAGCTCTCTTATTTGACATGAATTGGCAAAGTATTTCTTAACTTGCAATAGTTGATTTCTCCTTGAATGTGGTCCTTTTTGTTTGACTTGAACTAGTTGTTGGAGCTTGTTTTATCCCTTTCATAGCTGAGGCATAAGGCTAATTAAAAAAAATTAGTATGAACCAACCATTATTTATAATGAAATTAAGGAAGTTGTGTTGAATTATATTACCTAATTAGTTGTGACTTTTGTGTCAACTTCTTGCATTATGGCCTTTTGACTTGCATATTCTACAAGGCATAACCCTTCCAAGCCTAGAAAGTTTTTCTACTTTATTTGGCTCTTATTTATCCTTCCTCCTAGCTTTCATTGGCCTTCCTGACATCTTCTTTGATGTTGAGGCAATATAACTTCATTGTTAACTAAAGGCCAAAACATCCTACCCCTAATAGGCTTTAATTTATTTTCATATACCTTCCAATAAGTCCCCTTTTTATACCAATGTGAAATCCATTTATCAATATTATCATCTTTAGAATGGATTGCATAAATTACATAAGGGCATGGGATACCTATTAAGTCCCACTCCCTATATGTACAAGTCCATTTACTCAAGTCAACACAGTGCCTATTAGCTACATTATACACATTGGCAACTTCATAACCCTGATCTCTATTACAGTCAACAAACCAATCATAACTGTCTTCTATATTCTTATCCACCTTCTTACTTGCCCTAGGTGATATATTTGAGATCTATGTAGATGGATACCTCATTTTAGTAGCAATTATCTTCATCACCGTCACCCTTATTTCTTCCAACATAGTAATTATGGACTTGCATCTTGCTTCCAAAATCCAATCATTAAATATTTCACTCAAGTTGTTATCAACCACATCACACTTGATGGCAGTGTTGAATAAGGCTTTTGTCCACTAAGGCAGTGGATAACTGAGCACATCTTCAACTATGCCTTTACCAAGTTCCTTAAGTGTCTTCAAATTTCCTTTCAAATCTTCAACAAACGTAGACTTTGCACATCTCCAAAAAGCCAACTTTCTCTCTTCTCCTCTCCACTTTTTTGCCTAGTTTGCATAGATGTATCTTGCACACATCCTATGCTCAATTGTTGGTAGATGCTTGATGATTACAATATTTATTGTATTGTATATTAAGCTTACTGAATATTTATATACTCACTCTGTAGTATTTTAAAACTTTTCAGGACAAGAGCAGTAACTTGTTTCCCAGTTTCTTCTTCGAGGAACCACACTCCATTTTATAATGTAATTACTGTGATATACTATATATTGGTTATTTTATAGATATGCTCCATGGTCTATAATAACTAGTATTAGAATAGTAGTTTGTATGGTTATTTTATTGTGTGATGGAATATTTTATTACGGTACAGATAGTGAACTGTATAGACTGAATATGGATTTTAACTGTGATATTGGCATTTACTTTGGACTTAAGATTGTGATACCAGGTTCTACGGGTGTCGGTTGCTTTTGGCAGTTCCCGCATCCTAGGACCGTCATTAAAATACACTAGATTCATGCTACAGTTATTAAGCAGTTTCATTAGATATCGAACCGATAACACCGATAATAGTTAAGAAATTTCAGATATTAATACAATATTAAATTTAAGAGTATTTTTCTCAGTTAAATAGATAATGAAAAATTAATAATAATTATAGTTAATGATATGAAGAAAGTATGCAAAAGTATTAAGGATGATGAAAAATGAATAGAGTGGCAAAATCGTAAATAAATAGAACTTCAGGGGCATTTTGGAAAACCTACTGTCTAGGACCCATAATCACTCATAAAGTTATATGATGATACACTACAGTTAAAAATAAGCTATTTCACTCCCCATTTTGAAATCTAAAAATGAACATAATTGACATAATAAGTTACTGAAAATTTTGGGGTCAAAATAGAAATAATGAAAGTTTTGAGGAGGAAAACCTAATTTTCATAAGTCCTCACCTATAAAGACTTGCCTTAAGCCATTTGCCATCATCTTTCTCATCTTCTTCTTCCTTTCTAGCTAGGTCGAACCACTCTTCTCCATTTCTCCACCAAATTTAAGCCAAATTGGATGTGAAATAATATATAGAGGTTAATTATGTTGATGGCATGTGTGAAAAGTAATTACAGTAACAAGATTACATATCACAGATTACAAAATATAGAATGTAGAATAGTATAATGTTAATTGGGTATTAATAAGATGGTAATTGGTTATGTATTTGGGTTCTACGGGTGTCAGCTGCCTCTGACAGTTCCTGTATCTTAGGACCGTCATGATCCATTTTTGGGATATGACAGAGGTGGTATTAGAGCCAGGTTTTGTCATGACCCAACCTAGGCACCGCAACGATCCTAGGGTACGGGTGTTGCCTAAGCTACCAGTACCATGAAGAACCCAATTAACTATACTATATGGCATGCAATTCATATAATCAGCTTAAATAGCTTAATAATGCTGCAGAAAATTCGACAGCATCTCCTCTATAATATGACTATGCCCAGCTATAAAATATGAAAATAACACTTCCAATATATATCATCATCAATACTTAAATCAATGATCCCTCTGGATCTCCAATATTAACTCAATATATATATATATATATATATATATATCTGTATATCATATCATTTCCATTCATAGCATAACATATATATATCCATAGTATAATTTATATGCAAAACTATAAAGATGCAAACACACATATATATATACATGCCACTCCTTAGTTTACAGTACCATGGAACCTCTATACTGTACAAATATTTACATATACTTTTGGAGCTTGATTATTACATGTTCAGGTAGTACAATTCCAAGGCGGGAGTAGAGGGTGCCAATGAAATTCGTGCCTCACTGCAGACCTGAAAATTATAAACCACTAAGGGGGTGAGTATAAAAATACTCAGTGAATCCATATGTATAAAAATGTAATAGATGTCCATAATATCATGATTACCCATATATGGCCTGTAGAATCAATATAAGATTACAAGGAAATGTTGATACAAAAATCTGTATAAGTATACATGTAAATATCCATATAAGAATTTATGTAAGTATTCAAATACATATCCATATAAGTATCCAATGTACAAGTCAACACACATATGATATAACAGGATTGGGTTTAATGATAAGTGCAATCGCACTAACTATAATTTAGTACTCAAGCACTATCATAAAGTGCACTAGGGAATACAACGTCCCTCCCTAGCAAGGGTCCCATAAACACACTAACCACTTTACGTAAGGGTGATATGACCTTACACTAGAGAATATCACATCCCTCCCTAGCCAGGGTCCCATAAATACTAGTGTGCACACAGTCGATGGAATTACCCACTACACCATTGAGGTAGCCCTGTTAAAATACCATATGGGTGTGTCTCCATATAACAATAAATATAGCATAAATGGAACTCATATAGCTGTGAAACAATCATATATATATTTATAATAAATATTAGAACAAATTTGGGTAATGTCAAAAAAATGTCTGTCGGGGCCCAATTGCGCTGCCACAACTGGCACTCGCCGTTACGGGTCCGTTTTGGGATTTTTGAGTAGTTTCTGGTTAACTATGTTACCAAAAGATTTAGGTGGACCATGAGGTACCGTTTTAAAGCTTAGGCCAAGACTAGAAGATTGGGCCAAGTGGTGGCCCAATTGGCTTTCTGGATTTCATTTTATGGACAAACAAAGTTTAGCTCATTTTAGGTCGTTTCGAAGGGCTTATTTATGGGCCAATTTGCACTATATGTACTATAAAATATCAAATGTTGTTTTATCAGTCCAATTGACTTTTTATATGATATATGATGCAAATCATGCATGAATATACATAAGGACTCACCTTTATCATAATATATCCTTTGTTTCCCCCAATCCACTGTTCGAGCCCCTAATCGGCCCGTCGTTCAACACTCCGAGCTAGAGTACTTGACGATTCACCTATTTTCACATATAACACTCCGGTAAAACTTAATAACATTGCAAAACACATAATACACATCAAATCACATAAAGCATACACATTATATCCAATAGACCTCACTTTGCATATTTTACACATTTTCCATTTCTTTATGCACTAAACACAATTTATCACTATATTTAACTCACAT
>CANXYC010488669.1:0-39334 GCA_948193065.1 Aleurites moluccanus
TGTTATTTATACAAATACTTACTTTATTATTCATTTACTATTATATAAAGTTAAATATTTATATATTGTTAATTAAATAGATATTTATTTTATTACTCATTTATTTTTAAGTAAAGAGATATTTGTTTTATTATTCATTTATTATTTTATATTAAATTCCTAATCCATATTTGATTATCCATTGTTTCATGATCAATTACTGCATTTATATACATAAGGATCCACTGAGTATTTTTGTACTCATCCCCTTCAGTGGTTAATATTTTTAGGTTTGCAGTGAGGTCGCATTCCATTGGCTATCAGTACCTCCGCCTTGGAATAATAATAGTTATTATGTAAATTCTAAACTTCAAAAGTATATGTAAATAATTATATAGTACAAAGATTCCATGGTACTAAGTTTGTAAGAGTAGCATACATATATGATTGTATTTGCATATTTATAGTGTTATATAAGAAATATATTGTGATTATATTTATGGCATAATAATTATAGATATTGATGGATATGCAAATGAGTTCATATTGAGTTGATATTGGAGATCCAGAGGGATCCATTGTTAGAGATAATTGGTGGAATATTTATAGAAGTGTTATTTGTGTGTTTTTGTTTTGAGGCATGATCTTTATACAAAGGAGATGCTGTCCAAATTTTTATAAATTTGTCAAGCTATAAAGAGCTTGTTATTGTAATGCATGCCATATAGATAGTTGATTTGGGTTCTTCGTGGTACTGGTCGCTTATACATCACCCGTACCCTAAGACCGTCTCGACTCCCGGATTGGGTCGTGACACTTATCCAATCATAACTTAACATACAAATCTCTCTCTAAGAGCTATCTATACTCAACCAAAACACATTCTAACATACTGAACTAACATAAAATAAAGCATAACATAACAATTTTTTTTTTAGAAAATGGAGCAAAACTTCCCCTCAAAATTTGCCACACAAGTTTTAAATCATATTCTTAACAATTTTCACTATTACTCCCCTTTTGTTTGGAACCATTCAAAAAATTAATAGTCAATGAGGGGTTTTTTGTCAAAAATATGCAGCAAGGAGTAGAGAAAAATAGTAGCAGCAAAGTAAGCTGTATAACTTCATCAAAATGACTGCATTATTTCTACATTGCAGCAACATTGCAGTAGTATTTCACAACTCAATATTGCAGCAACATTTCAACTCAAAAATCAATATTCTAACTCTATATGCAGTTCAATATTTCAACTCACCATAAAATTAACATTTCTATTTATAAAACCAAGATATCAAAAGAAGATTTATTGAAATAACAAAGTACCAAAATACAAATTAATTGAGATAATTATAAAGAAAAAACAGAGAAAAACAAAGATCCTAAAAACTAAGGAGCAGGACCAGCTGGAGGGCCTCCAGCTGCAGCAGCTGCTTTAGCTCCAATTGTAGCCACATCAGCAAAAACATCTGAAGATGAAGGTTGGGCTGCTGGAAGGTCTTCAGCTGGACTGGAGACTACATCACCGAATTCTGAAGCTGTGGAAGGAGAAACTTCAGTGTCATCAAGCTTGGCATATAGCTCGCGATGCTGGCAACGAAGTTGATAAATTGCTCCATTGATCAAAGTTTGAGCATTGACAATGTCGCTGATGCGATCATCCAGACATTGTATCTGAGCCAAAACTTCCTGCTCAAGAGAATCAAGTTAGCCTGTGATGTGTGAGGCTAGCTGAGACACATCCATGAAAGGAGGATCTGCAGAAGTTGAGGCTAGAGGAGGATCTGAAGGTGTAGGTGCTGAAAAAGAAGCTGGAGGAGGAGGAGCCGGAGCAGATTCACAATCTGAATGACCAATCGCAATAGTCTCCCTAAGGACATACTCCCCATCTCGGTTCCTAGCAACTATTGACATTTTAGCTAGAGCCTACATCCCTAGGAATTTATATTCATCATGAAGATGATGCAGGGGTTGGAAAGAGGTGGATGCGGGATCAAATCTCAACTTGGGGTTTGGATTAGCTCAGGTTATTTCTACGATAATTTTTGTGATTAAATATCCAATCACAATATCGTCGGACTTCCATTTTGATAGTGAATGAAAATGATCTGCAAGCCATTGATCAGAAGCTAACTTGTGCCCTTTTTCAATGAACCATAAATAGAATAGGTCGGATTGAAGCATCGCACTGTAACTAGTCCCTCTCGCATTTATAGTATAAGCTATAATTCGACGTAAGATTTTAAGCATGAGACTGCGAATGCTTGTGGCTTTACAAGTCCTAGGGTTAAAGGGTGTATCAAGACCCATAATTTCTTTCCAGAAATATGACTCAAAGAAGGAATCAGGATAATTATCTAACCCATGATAAGAAAACCTAAAAATCGTAACCTACTTATATCTGTTTAATGAATATGGTTGCCCTAGGATTTTAAACGACATAATGCCTAGGATGAACCAGTGGTGGTATTCACCTTAAGAGTTGAGAAACTAGGAGTGGGTAACAGGCATAGTTGATATTGGACATAACTGTCCAATCGACAGAGGCTAGTTTTTCCCTTACAATCCTAGAAAGCCCTAATTTTTCTAAAGCTACCCAATTTATGTACCTAGATGGAAGAATATTGCGATTAGAAGTTAAGACTGCAAACCTTTTTCATTTTTCCTCGGTTAAGGAATTTAGAAGATGTTCATGATAAGAGGGCTGAGAGACAGGGGCAGTCGATGGTGGAACAACAGCAGTCTATGGTGGAGCAGGGTTTAGCTGTGGTGGTGGTGGTTGAGAAGAGGCTCCAACCTTTTTCTTCCCCTTTTGAGTACGAGATGGAGGGGGAGGAGGAGGAGGAGGAGGAGACAAAGATTTAGTTTCTGAAGAACTTGAATAGGATTCTTTAGAAGAGGAAGAGAGTTTCTCAATTCTAGGCTTTTTCCCATAAGAGGGTTTGCGTTGAGCAAGAGATTTTGTTCATTTAGGAGGCATTTTATGGAATTGAAAGACGAAAAGATTGATTTCAGTTATAGAGAATGTCAAAAAAGTGAAATTTTCAGAGGAAAATAAGAGAAAAGTGTGATTAGGTTAGAATGAGAAAGTGAAAACTACAATATTTACTTTAAAAATCGCAGCAGTAGCGGACGACTTAATTAAGTAGCGGCTGCTGCAAAATAAGTAGCGGGCGCTACTAAGAGACACAAAATGTTTGACAAAAATGTAGCAGCCATTACCAATTTTTGAAACAGCCGCGAATCTGGGAAGAGAGAAAACTGAAAATTTACCCAGGATCGTGGGCGCTACATCTAGAGTAGCGGCCGTTACTCTAATTCGAGTAAAAAAAGTACATTAAGGCCACGAGTAGCAAGCGTTATACTAAGTTGTAGCGGTTGCTACACAAAGAAAATTTCAAAAATAAAAACATAAGAATTAATTAAGATAACTTATCAAATTCACTACCATCCATCATTTCTAATTTATGTTTAATAAAATTTAAATGTTCCTCATTCAAAGGTTTTGTAAAAATATATGCAAGTTGATCATTTGAAGCAATAAACTCAAGCACAATATTATCACTTAACACATTATCTGTGAGAAAATAATGTCTAATGTCAATGTGCTTACTTTTGGAGTGTTGAACATGATTTTTTGATAAATTAATAGCACTCGTGTTATCACACTTAATAAGAATCTTGTTCAAATGCACACCTAACTTAGGAATTTGTTGTTTCATTCACAAAACTTGTGCACAATAACAAGCGCCCGCTACATATTCGGCTTTCGCAGTGGACAATGCCACTGAATTTTGTTTCTTGCTAAACCAAGAAACAAGACAATTTCCTAGGAATTGGCAAGTAACAGAGGTACTCTTCCTATCCATGCAACTACCGGCAAAATCCGCATCAGAATAACCTATTAGATTAAAAGAAATGTTCTTAGGATACCAAAGTCCTAGATTTTGTGTGCCTATTAAATATTTGAAAATTATTTTGACCGCATGCAAATGAGATTCTTTAGGACAAGATTAAAAACATGCATATAAATATATGATAAACATAATATCCAGTCTACTAGCAGTTAAGTAAAGCAAGCTACCAGTCATACCTCTAAATTTCTTCTCCTCAATAGGCTTACTAAGATCATCCTTGTCAAGCTTGATGGTGGAGCTAATTAGAGTTCTACTTGACTTTGTTCCTTCTATACCAAACCTCTTGAGAAGTTCCTTTGTGTACTTTGATTGGTTAATGAAGATGCCTTCCTCATATTGTTTGATTTGTAATCCAAGGAAGTACTTCAATTTTCCCATCATGCTCATCTCAAATTCACTTTGCATATATGAGGAGGATTCCTTGCACAAAACTTCATTAGTAGCACCAAATATTATATCATCAACATAAATTTGCACAATCAACATGTTATGTTTATCCTTTTTAATAAAAAGTATTGTATCAACTTTTCCTTTCGAAAAACCATTGTTAATAAAAAAGTGCTAAGTCTATCATACCAAGCTCTAGGAGCTTGTTTAAGACCAAAAAGAGCTTTTTGAAGTTTTAAAACATGATTTGAAAAATCAAATTGTTCAAAACCCGGAGATTGCTCAACATAAACTTCCTCCTCAATGAAACTATTTAAGAAAGCACTTTTAACATCCATTGATAGAACTTAAAGTTCATATGACATGCAAATACAAGTAGCATCCTAATTGCCTCAAGTCTAGCTACCGGAGCAAAATTCTCATTATAGTCTATTCCTTCCTCTTGATTATACCCCTTTGCCACCAATCTAGCCTTGTTCCTAGTGATCACACCAACCTCATCTAATTTTTTTCTAACCACCCATTTGGTACCTATGATGGGATGGTTTTGTGGTTTTGGAACCAAGGTCCAAACCTTATTCCTCTCAAATTGGTTCAATTCTTTTTGCATAGTCTCAATCCAACTTTCATCATCTAGAGCTTCATTGATGTTCTTAGGTTCAATCTTAGATATGAAAGCTAGGTTATTTACTATTTTCTTAAAAGAGGATCTTGTGGCCACACCTTTTGAGGCTTCAACAATTATAAGGTCTTTTGGGTGGTCCTTTTTGAATTTCTAATCCTTTGGAAGTTCAACATCAATAGGAGGAGTTTTTATTTCCTTGGAAGATTTTCCTAGGTCATCAAGATTCTGTGAGGAATAATCAACAAAAGGCTCTAGGTTAATAGATGAATCATGCTCATGATAAAAAAAAATGTCATCATCATTAATGTGATCAAATTTATGCAAATCAAAAGAACTTGTTTCATCAAATGTAACATGCATGGATTCCTCAACAACTAAAGTTCTTTTATTGAAAACTCTATAAGCTTTGCTAGAAGCTGAATAGCCTAAGAAGACACTTACATCCATTTTGGAGTAAAATTTTCCAAAATTATCTTTGGTATTTAATATGAAGTATTTGCATCCAAATACTCTTAAATATGAAATTCTTGGTTTTCTTCCATTCCATAGCTCATAAGGAGTTTTGTTTAAAATTGCTCTTATGAAAAGTCTATTTAAAATATAACAAGCACTATCGACAACTTCGGCCCAAAAGTACTTAGGAAGAGAGTACTCATTGAGCATAGTTCTTGCCATGTCAATAAGAGTTATATTTTTCCTTTTTACAACTACATTTTGTTGGGGAGTTCTAGGAGTAGAAAAGTTATGAAAAATTCTAATTTCATCACAAAAGGTTTTAAATTCACGATTGATAAATTCTCTTTCATGATCACTTCTTAAAGATGTGATATAAAAACCTTTTTCATTTTGAATTCTTTTAGCAAAAGATTTAAACTCCTTAAAGCTTTCATCCTTATGAGCAAGGAATAATACCCAAGTAAATCTAGAGTAATCATCAACAATGACAAATGCATATTGCTTACCTCCAAGACTAGATGTCCTACAAAGGCTAAACAAATCTATATGAAAAAGTTCAAGAGGTCTTGAAGAAGAGACAATATTTTTAGTTTTAAAAGAACTTTTAACTTGCTTGCCCATTTGACATGCATCACACATCTTATCTTTGAGAAACTTGACCTTGAGGAGACCAATTATAAGCTATTTTGACTTAAGATTGTCAATGTGATCCATGCTAACATGCCCAAGTCGCCTATGCCACAACCATGCATCATCACATAGAGAGAATATACAACCAAAATTGTCATCATGCACATTATTTAAATCAATCATATAGTTATTGCCAATTCTATGACTGACAAATAAAATTTTCTTATCCTTCAAACGCTTCATATAATATTTCTTAGAAGTAAAATAAATTTTGTTTTCTATGCCACATAATTGACTAACACTAATTAAATTATGCTTTAATCCATCAACCAATAATACATGTTCAAGAGAAGGTTTTTCGATCTTACCAACTTGTCTAATTCCAATAATTTTACCTTTGCCATTATCACCAAAGGTTACCTTTCCTCCTTTCTTATCTTGCAAGTTTGTGAAAAGATTTGCATTACCGATCATATTTCTTGAACATCCACTATCCAAGTACCATGATTCTTCTTTCCTTGTGGATTTCAAGCAAACCTACAAGAGATAATATTCATACATTTTTAGGTATCCAAATGCTTTTGGGTCTTTAGGGGCTAGCATCAATGTATCCTAGATGCATATTTCTAATATAGCATTTGAAATTTGAATGATTATATTTCCCACAATAGTGACATCTCAAGTGATTTTTATATTTTTATTGAGAATTTGTCCTATTGTGTGTTTTGGAATGATATTAAGGCTAATAATCATATTTTGGTTTTAATCCAAAATATGCATTCTTAGGTTTTCTTAAGTGCGGATTATGCATGCCATGACTATGAATATTAGTTTTAGGTCTAGCATTTTTAGGTGGAGGAATGTGATTGTGAGTACTTGATGTCTTAACAAATGTAGCCTTAGATGTTGATGGAGCATTCCCTCCATTATAACCAAGTCCATACTTAATTATAGGACATCTTTGAGACTCAAGAATTTTATCCAAGTTTTCTTTGCCATTACAAAGTTTGGATAAGCATTAATTATGAGACTCTAACTTGTTTCTCAACAAGCAATTCTCATTTTTTTAGTTTATTGCATTCTTGGTCTCTAAGATTAATGGTCTTTTCTATTTCAATATTGGATGCACTTAATTCACTCATTTCTTTTTTGTAAGATTCACAAGTATCTAAGACTTCATTTGACATTTCTTTCAATTTATCATATTTGTTTTGCAACTTATGATATTTTGAAAGTAATGTATCCATAATTTGTAAAGAATCATTATTAGAATTAAAATCCACATTACTAACCTCACTTGAAGATGTATCTTCTTCAATAGCCATGAAGCGAAGATTGGCTACTTCATCTTTGCTAGCATCCTTCTCTTCATCAGAGTCACTTGAATCATCCCAAGTAGCCGTCAATGCCTTTTTCTTGAAATTTCTCTTGTTTTTTAATCTTGGACATTCCACTTTTATGTGATCAAATTTGTCACATTTAAAGCATTTTACTTGATTACATTTGATCTTTCATTCTCCTCATATCTTTCGAATGGCTTCTTATTTTTGTTCTTCTTAAGAATAAGATTTCTTATTCTTTTGGTAAGTATAGCCATGTCTTCATCATCTTTCCCTTCTTCACTATCAATTGAGGAAGTCTCCTTGGAAGTAATGAGAGTTATCCCCTTATTCTTCTCTTTAACTTTATCTTGAGATAACATTATCTCATATATGAGAAGTTTTCCCAAAAAGTTGTCGGTTGGGAGGGTGCTCAAGTCATTGGCTTCTTCACTTGAAGCTACTCTTGTTTCCTAATCCTTCTTGGTAGAACTCTCAAGATCTTACAATTTATATCTTCTTTAGAGTAATTCTTTCCAAGCCTCCTCATTTGATTTACAATTACCATTAGACGATTGTACATTTCATATACCTTCTCATTTGGTAACATTTGAAAGAGCTCATATTCATGAGTACGAATGTGAATTTTCTTACCCTTGACTTGATTTGTTCCTCCATGAGTGGTCTCAAGAGTGTCCCAAATTTTCTTTGTTGAAATGTAATAAGAGATTTTGCCATACTCATCTCTACTCAAGGTACAATAAAGAGTATTCATTGCCTTTTGATTTCTCCCATTTCCTTTCCTTTCCGCCGGTGTCCATTCAATCCTTGGTTTGATGACTTCTATATCATCAACGGTTTTTATAGGAACCAAATAGCCCGCTTCAAATATATCATAAAGATCAATGCCATCATTATCCATATAGATTTCCATTATATTTTTCCAATAAGGATAGTCGGTGCCATTGAAATAAGGTGGCCTCATGGTGGAGCCGCCTTCAATAATGTCCGTTGCTTTGTTTTCCATATGATCTTTGATCTAAGATGGTTAAATCTTTGAAAGAGTGGATACAAATCTCTGATACCAATTGAAAGTCCCTTGACAACCAAGAAGGAGGGGGGGAGGGGGGAATTGGTTGTTTAATAAAATTAATAACAACTTAAATGTCACGTCCCGATTTCGGAACATGACGGTCCTAAGATGCGGGAGATACCAGAGGCGACTGACACCCATAGAATCCAGTATCAATTGCTATACTCATTTACTATCTCAATAATAACTAATTAATTAATTGGTATCCATTCTGTCATTCTGTTACTCTATAGTCTGACTGTCTGTAATCTATTATGCAATTGGCTGAAAACATCATCACCACATGTTATATCCATATTTAGACTCCATATTATGCCATACATACATAATTACATATTAACTATGCCATTAATATAAACCCATGGAGTAACTAGAATATATATTAAAATACAATGTTAAACTAATTACACTGTCAAAACCAGTCTGCAGAATTCCTCAGGAAAAACAACAGTCGGGAATCTGCTTTCTATTATGCACCTGAAAAAGGAGAAACAACTAATGGGATGAGTATTAAATACTCAGTGAATCTAATATGCATCATCCAATAGAAAATGGTTAGGATAACAATAAACATTTGGTACATAAACAATAAACACAAAGGTTGCACACCAATTACAGAATAAGAAAGTAGGATACATAAATAATGAATTGAATCTAGAAGATAGGCTACAAAGCTCATATCATGTAAATAAGACAGATAATGGGTCATGAACACGTAGTAGCTCATATTGAGCTCATATCATATACATAAGACTGATCAGATCTTATGGCTAGGACAGTTATCCCTTCCCAGCTAGGATATTATGTAAACAATGTGCACATTGCCGATAGTATTTACCTGCTACCCCGTCAGTGAGAAAGCTCTGTCAAATCACATTATAATCAATGTAGGCATGGAAACAAGTCAAATGATATCAATGTATATCAACTGTCTCATCAATTATTAATAGCTCGTGAATAAATCAAAAGATACTGCAATTAAGCAACGAATAAACAATAGAAGGTACGTAAATAATAGCAGTAGGTTTAACAATTAACATTAAGTTGGAACATATGATGGTCATCAATGGTCAAATGGTTGGCATAATTGGCTCGCCAATGTTACTGGCGACAATGGCATTCAAATGGTAGGCCTATGGTGGAAGCAAGTGATAGGCCTACTGCAAAATAAACTAGGCATTTCATCGAACAATTGGTGTGCAACTTTGAATGGACAATTTGGCTAGGTTATGGTGCAACATTGACATTGCCCATATAATCAATAACAAGCTCACAATTAAGGCTATTCAATAGGCATCAAATATCCAACAATAAACAACATTAAGATGATCAAATTGGCTTAGGAAACATGAAGAAAAACAAAGCAAAATCAAAGAGATGAATAGTGAATAAGGGTCCGACCAACATTGAGTTTCCAAAGGAGAATTCCCATCATCAATTCAAAACTATAGACATGTTAAATGGTGCATATTAAACTCCCCTCATACTTCAAATTGACTAGAAAAAATTGATTTTCCACCTTAAACTTCAAAGGAGACAAAAGGCACATTCATCCAATTTTTTATTTTCTACACCAAATCAATTATAAAATAATCATCCATTAGCCTCCAATTAACATAATCTAAGCTAATTAAACATTAACTAACATCAATTTAGAGTTTCATATCATAAAACTTTGAATTAGAATTTGAAATTTAGGGAAAACTCACAAAATGCATCAATTGATGCAATTGAACACTAGACCCATTCTATTCATCATCTAATACACCTAAATCATCTGATTAATCAATGAAATCAACTTTTTACCTTAGTTGGATGAGTGACCCAAACCCTTCTTTGTATTTAATCTTGATTTTCTTTGAATTTCTAAGAGAAAATTTGATGGGAAATGGAAGAACAAGGTTGGATTTGATGTTTTGTTCAAGTTTTCCTTAAGAAATTTCATGAAAATGGAGGGAGCAATGATGGAGCAAGTTTAGGCCAAGGAAGAAGAAAGGAAGAAGATGACCAAAAATTCTTCTAAGTATTACTTATATAGGTGGGTTAAATGGCAAATTATATTTTGGTTCTTAAACTATCCAATAATTGGACTTTGACCCCACTTCTTTCTATAATTCATTATGTCAATTATGTTGAGAATTAGATTTCAAAGTGGGAACTGAAATGACTTATTTTTATCTGTAGTTTATTATAAAATAGTTTCAGATCCATTCTGGAACATAAACAGTGGGTTTCCCAAAATGCTCCTGAAGTTTCACTTATTTACAGTTTTGCTGTTATATTGATTTTCCAACATGTTTAATACTTTTTCATACTTTCTTCATATAATTAGCTATAATTATTCATAATCTCTTATTATATAAGTATCAATGAAAAAAAATTAACTTAAATTAGATACTGTATAAATTTACTGAAATTCCTTAATTATGTCAGTGTTTCTCAGTCCGATAAATAGTTATACCATTCAATCACTATAGTATTTCCTAGGGTATTACATTAAAAAATAATGAGTGAAAGAGAGAGAGAAAAATTCATATAAAGAATTTATAGTGGTTCGACAAAAAATGCCTACGTCCATTCCTCAAGATCACACTTAAGTATTTCACTAACTTTGATCCTTTTTGCAGGTTAAAGATCAAACCTTAAAGTGTTTTAGGCTAACACTAAACCTTACAAGTGTTTTTACTATAAAGGCTCATACACAACCCCAAAGAGATACAAGAGATGAGAAAGAAATTACCCAATAACTTTAACCCAACCCTTAAAAATTAATTACACTTTAACAACCTTGAAATTTTAGCAATTAATTCCTTTTACAATAGAAAACTCAATTTGAAGCTCAAGAACACTTAAGGACCTTAAGATATGAATTAATGCACAATAAATTGATTGTTGTTATTGTAATAAATTCATATTAACGCATATATATAGTGTTTAGCCTAAAAGAGTCGTTTAGGTGCATTAAATGAGCATTTAATGAAAATTAGAGTTGTTACAACGACTATATTTTTGCCAGAATTCGAACTATAGCGGGCGCTATATAATAAGTTGTAGGCGCTAGTTATACTATAGTGGGCGCAATTGTTGCTCTAAAGACTTCAAGATGCTTTTATATCTTTTAAGCTTTCTTAGTAGCGGTCGCTACATCTTGTAGCAGGCACTACTTATAAGTAGTGGGGGCTACTTAAAAGAGTAGCGAGAGTTACAATTTTGCTCGCTTTGAATTTGAAATTTGTGGCTATGACTTCTTTATAGAGACTGCTACTTCAAACTTCAGTATGTGTAGCGACGGACACTTATATAGGTAGCGGCAGGAGCTGATTTTAGTTGCGGGAGCTACTGAAGAGAGTCGGCTTATGTGTCTTCTGGATCTCTTAGTAGTGGCTACTACTTATAAGTCACGGATGCGACTTTACTAGTAGCGGGCACTACTTAACTGGTAGTAGGGCTACAAAACTGGTTTCTTTTAACTTTTCTTCCTTTTAAGATAAGTAGCGAGGGCGACTTAGCATTGTAGCGACAACTACAAACCAGTAACCTGCAAACTTAAAAACCTTTCCTTGCATATAATCAAACAAACATCATTAGTAGTTTAATTAGTTATTTGCACACATCAAAATGAGTATGTTAGGATATCAAAGATCCAACAATAACTATAATCATCCACAAATCCACAATCATAAACATCATCAACCTATGATATATCTCCCAAAATATAATCAACTTGTTCACCATAGATAAAAGGCAAATAAGGTCCTTTATCCGAGATGAACAAGTGATAACCCAAAAGAATATTACATCATTCAAAAATTATGGAGTTCTAAGAGAATTACATCTTAATTAACAAAATATATCAAAAAATAAACAGAGTCTATACTTTTCAAATGGCTTCTTGGAGAAATAAATCAAGAAGCTCTATCTTCGGTCTCTAGACCGACTACTCTAATACCTGAAAATCACAACAGAAGGATGGTAGGCCTTCAACTTAATGAATTATGCATATGCCATACCTAAGGTTCAGAATCATATCAAAGGTTTAAATGTTGTCTTATACACATATATCACAAACGAATTTCGTAATACATAGGTCAGAATATATATAGATAATTAAAAGTCATAAACATATCAAAAGTTAAATTAGAAAATTGGATATCAGAATACAAAGTTCAAAAATCAGAAATCAGAAGTCAGAAGTACTTACAAAGAATGGCACATTACAGATACATACACACACACACACACACACACACACACACACACACACACACACACACACACACACACACACACACACACATATATATATATATATATAGGGGTAAGCAATGTAAATGTCAGAACAACAGAAATTGAACAAGAGTATAAGGACATCCATATTGAGTCACTGGTGCATATTGTCCTATGATTTTTTCCTCATAGGGAAGACGTTCTGACTATATACATACTTGGTTCAAGATACAATAATTATAACTAGAATTCTTATAATAAAGCAAATTTTTAGAATAATAGGTTTATGCTATAATAGAGAGTTGGTTTCAAAGAAATGGGTACAATACCAACTCTAAATCATATCAATGGAAACAAAAATATATTTATAACAATTATCATTGGTCCAAGAATTACCAACTTAACAATTTCATATATATATTTGAAATGAATATTAACGAAAGAATCATATTTATGTATATGCAAATACATACAAAATACATATGTATAACTCACCTTCATAATGCAACAAATAAGCCAAAGCTCAAAACCTTCTATCATGTTCCAAATCAACTCTATTGCACTTAAAGCTCCAAGCCTAATACATTTCAACAAATTCATAAATTTAAGGTTTTCCTTACCCAACATTATCCATAATAAATTTTTGCAATTAAAAACTCTCTAAATCTTATTTAGATAGCTCTTAAACTCAATTTAACTATTCCTTAAGAAATTATGGAAGAATTGAAGAATTAATACTATTCATGTTACTGTTTACCATTTGCCCAAATTCTTCCAACAACCAAAATCTATAGCTATTAACGCATTTAATATACTTCTTATAACTCATACACAACTATTCTAACAACCTATAACCTCAAATCATAACAGAAATTGAAATATAAAGAAGATACCTCTTTCTCCTCAAATGGAGATTTTGAAGAAATCTTGACTTGAAATGATTCAATAGCTTTCTCAAAGTGTTTCCCTTCCAAAATGGAGCATTAATATAGGTATTAATGTCCTAAAATCTCATATGGGACAAATTTAGGGTTTGGTGGTTGAGAAATAAAGAAGAGAGAGAAAGAGAGAAATTTTCGGACAAGTTACAAATGAACAGATATATATAGAAACCGACACTTCATGCCCATGAAAGAAGGATTCATGCCTGTAAAGGTTGACTTTCACGCCTATAAAGGTAATCATCATGCCCGTGAAAGCAATCTGATGAAAATTCAAAATTTAGGCATTAACTTTTTGCACGTTCGTGAAGGTAAGCTTCAAGCCCGTGAAAGAAAGATATGAGATATATCTCAATACCTTTCCAACCTAATTTAACCAAAACTTATCCAATCATAACTTAACATACAAAACTCTCTCTAAGAGCTATTTATACTCAACAAAACACATTCTAACAGATTGAACTAACAAAAAATAAAGCAAAACAGAACAAAAAATCTAAATTTATCACAACTCAAATAAATTCATAAAAAGAAAATAAATCAAAGTACAAAACACAAGAAAATACAGATATAGGGTATTACAATCGCACAACAAGAGAAAACGTCTATTCATAGTCAATTTCTTTTTATTGTGTATATCGCTTTGTAACGAGACGAGCTTATATCTCTCGATATTGCCATTGGCCTCACGCTTAATTTTCATAATCCATTTATTCCCAATATGTTACATCCTTCTAGGAGATCTACCAAATCCCATACTTGATTTGATCTCATGGACTCCATTTCCTCTTCAATTGCTTTCATCCATTTTTCCATAACAGGGAAAAAAAGAGCCTTTTTTACATTCTTTAGCTCTTCATCATCTTGTAACACAACCATAAAAACATCATTAGTGCCTTTGATCACAAATCGATGACCGGGAATGTTTCCACGGTTTCTAGATCTCAACTCAGAACTTTGAAGAATATTTTCATCTAGTTCCATTAGACTATTATTTAAACTATGATCCATTAAGTTCCCACTAAACTAGGATCGTTACTTTCACTAGGACTAGGATCATTCTCATTCGAACAAGTTGGCGGAACTGTACTATTGGCATACACCTAATTTCTCCCACTCGGATGGAGTGGTCCTGGTGAATCTTGATCTAACGTCTCAAATAAGGAGAACTCATGGTTTAAATCCCTTGCTTAGGAAAATAGCTCTCTAAGAATGTTATGTCTCATGATTCAAACTCAGTTATACTCCCACTATCTTGCTCACCTATGAAAATGTATCATTTTGACAGTTATGAATATCTCACAAAGATACTCTTCCTAGCTCTTGGGCCTAATTTCCCATAAGGATGAGAGGTATTATGAATATAGGCGACACATCTCCAAGGTTTTAGGATGTATAAGTCAGGTTGACGAATTGTCCATAACTCATATGAATTGGAGTTAACTGATTTAGAGGGCACACGGTTAAGCACATATGTGGCTGTTAATAGTGCATCACCCCAAAAAGTAATGGGCAAGTTTTCTTGAGCCATCATAGACCTAACCATTTCAAGAAGAGTTATATTTCTCCTCTCAGCAATACCATTTTGTTGCGGAGTTCGCAGAATAGTCAATTGATGTTATATTCTTTTTTCATCACACAATTGTCTAAACTGATTAAACAAATATTCTTGACCTCTATCGATTTTTAATGCTTTGATTTTCTTGTCTAATTATTTTTCAACCAAGTTGAAATAAGTCTTAAAACAACTTAAAGCTTCAGATTTATATGAAATCTGATAGACATAACCATAATGTGTATAGTCATCTATAAAGGTGATCAAATAATAGGCTTCATACCTAGCCCTCACATTCATTGGACCACAAACGTCTGAATGAACTAATTGTAATGGAATAGTGGCCTTAGTTTCTTTTCCAAAAGGTTTTCTTGTTGTTTTTTCCCTTCAGGCAATGTTCACAGATAGACAAATCTACCTTATCAAAATTAGCTAAAAGACCTACTTTAGCTATATGATTTATTTGTTATTGGCCAATATGACCAAGTCTAGCATGCCATACATTCACATCATTCTCATAATTTTGCGAAGTAGAAATTAAGGAAAAACTAACATTGGTAATCGCCCTTTTTACAATATCTTGTAATACCCTAAGAGATCTTATCTTAAATGCATGATCTATTTCTTAGTTTATGGTTTAAAAGCATTGAAATAATGGAAAATAATTTTAGAGACACAGTTAGAAAGCAAATGCAAAACTTTTTCGAAAATTGTCAGTGTCGAGAACACTGCCGGGAAAATAGTAGTCTGGCTAATTTAAGAATTTCTAACCCAGACTTAAGGGGATTAAATAGGTTAATTTTATGTGAAATTATGGTGAAAAGAAAGAGTTGAAAAATGTTTTGGAACACTGAAAATAAGAGTAATGGCAAAATTATAAATAAAGGCAACTTTGGGGGTAATTTTGAAAATCCACCGTCTGGGATCCAAAAATGACCCGTAACTATTTTTA
This sequence comes from Aleurites moluccanus, assembly GCA_948193065.1. Classification (NCBI taxonomy): domain Eukaryota; kingdom Viridiplantae; phylum Streptophyta; class Magnoliopsida; order Malpighiales; family Euphorbiaceae; genus Aleurites; species Aleurites moluccanus. The sequence continues at coordinate 16,082 of CANXYC010488669.1, forward strand.
AAGGATAGAAAAACTTAAAATAAGGTATTTCACTCCCCGCACTTGAGGTTGAATCTAAACAGAATAGACAGAATAAATTACAGAAAGTTTTGGGGTCAAAAATACAAATAAAAAAAAAATTGGATCAAAAGTGCAATTAAATAAAGTTGTGGGACCCATCCATTATATAAATAAGCTAGATGGCCTTCCATGATAGTGGAGGAGGTGAGATTGTTGATAGAAAATGATTAATTGGTTTATAAATTAATTGGAAAGATGCCAAATCACCAAAATTCTAGAATTTTATATTATTTTTTTTTATCTTCAATTTTTGTTGGCTTTTGAAAAGATGATAAGTATATATTGGCTGCCATTTTTGGAGAGGCGAAACCAAACCATGGAGGGGAGAAAAACCAAAGAAATATGTCCTCCTACCTTTCCAAAGAATCAACTAAAAATAGGTAGGAAATTAAAGAAGGAAGAAGCTTTATGAAGAAAATGGGATAGAAAATTGTGTTTGAGCTTTTGGTGGAGCAAAAGAAGGTGGGATTCAAGTATTTTGATTTGAGATAATGATTTTAAACTTATCATTTTTAATTGTATTTAAGAGTTCTATAGCATAATTTGGCAAATAATTGAGATAATTAAGCTAAAAATGTAAAGAATGAGTTAGGGTTTATATAGTTTCTAAATTCTGTTTTGAGGCAGTAATTTGAGACTATTATCAAAATTTTAATGAATGAATTTGAGGATGGTTAAAAAATAAAATTTGCATATAAATATGTTAATTATATGTATGTAAAAGGAATTTGGAAAATTCGAAGTGAGGAAAGAGTTATTGGGTAAAAACTGTGACTGGCCTGGAATTAGGGTTATGAAAAAATGCTACAGTATTTTTATTGTATATAATGATAGAGACAGAATTAGAAGATGTGTTCAACATTAAAAGTGTTAATTTATGTCTTATATATAATCATGTAAAAAAGTTTTGCAATTGAAATTGTGTCTTATGAGATATTAGGTCATAAGTATAGACTGTCCGGAATGACTGTTTAACAAAATATAGGTTACAAACTTCTATTAATTTGAGGACCTTAAATTTTGAATTATAGAAAGTGTTAAAAATTAAAAATGTTCATTTATATGTTATATAAATGTCTGTAAAATGGTTTTATAATTGTATGAGTACAGAATTAATTATAGACATGGAAACAGGATATGTCTAGATTGAGGTTTCAGGACAATAATTTAATTTTGGAAATCCACTAATAATTTTACAGTGATCCAAAAATTCTAAAATTTGGCTATGTTATAATTTTATGTGTCTATTTTCAATATAAAAAGGAATTACAGTCATTGGTTAAGTATTGATTGAGTTAATAGCAAAAGAATAGTATCTGCCAGAATAAGATTTGTAGGCAGAATGTAGGCAACATGACTGGTTGTAACAGTAAGTTTAAATTAACACCATAAATTGTGTAGTAATGAGTTTAATATGAATTTTGGATATGTTAGAACTTATATGTTAATTTTAATTATGAATAAGAATTGAAGTAATTGGATAAGTGCAGAGAGAGATATGAGTAATGAAGCATAGGCTGCCAGTAAAGGTTCTTATAGGCAAAACCTAAAACTTAAAAATTTGAGTAATTTTCTTTAATATAAGTATAAATAATGAAATTTTATGTTAACTAGTATCTAAATGGAAATTAATTGGATATGTATAGGCGATAATGAATAAGAGACATGATAGTACCAAAAGAGATAAGGCAAAGAATCAAGGATAAAGGGAAAGGGAAATGTACAAATTATAAGCTAAAGTGAGTAATGTATACATCATTATGCATATCTATGTTTTGATTTATTGACCCAATGAACATGTTTCCTTCTTGGTTAAATGCCTCATTGCTATTGTTGATCATTCTTAATCATTCACAAATATTGAAATCATCCATATCCATTGATTGTTATTGATATTGAAATGCCTATTATTCTTGATTGATTATGTACCTGAATTGCTCCTAAAAGTATGCACACCAAATGTTTAACCATATACCATGATATTTATTGTTAGTTGCTACCCTTATATCAAGAAAAGAAACTAATACATAATTCATGAAAAGTATTGACATTGATTAACAATTAATCCCATGTGTATCAATCGAAAGCCATTGTACCATAATGTTCCTAATGAATATTTGATATTGTTATTAATTTCTATTGACCTATTTTACATGTGGATTTGACAGAGCTGCCTCTCCGACAGGGTAATGGGTACATACTGTCGACAATGTACACATTGTATTACTGATACCCTAGCTGGGAGGGTTATTGGTCCTAGCCATAAGACTTGATCAGTCTTATGTTTACTTGATATGAGATCGACTGTGTGATTACACATAGTCTACATGTTTCAGGGCCCTTTATCTGTCTTATCTATATGATACGAGTATTATTTACTTATTCATTGATTTCAAGCTTATATCTTATTGCTTACCATTGATGGCCATTCTTTTATCGATTTAATTGTTACTTGTTTCAAACTCTCAAAGACATTTGGTGTGCAAATTAATTAACCTTGACATGTGAATTGAATATACTGATATTTTTCATTGTATTTATTGACACCCTACTACCATTGACCACTTTTGTTATTATATGCTTATATCTCATGTTTAATGATATATGCATGCTCACTGAGTATTTTATACTCACTCTATAGTGGTTTATAATTTTTACAGGGATGAAATAGAGGAAAATGATTCCAAGTTAATTTCTTTTCCGACTTGGAATGTCAAGTACAGCAAGGTAGAATTTTATTCTCTAAAGGTCGTGAGTGTCAATTCTTAAAGCTCCATGGTACTATGTATAATTAGATGATTGAGTATTATAATGATGTATGAACAGTGTAATATTTAATATTACAGTGACATTTAAAAAAATGTGATGTGTAATGCATAATGATTAAAAATGTCAATGATAATAAAGTGATAAAAACAGTAACAGAGGTAAATAATAAAATAAATTTTTTATGTTTTAAAAAAAAGATTTAGAAGTACTGTGTATGTCTATTGAACTGTGAAGTTGAGAGTATAAGGTTAGCAAATTATTGGGAGTATAAAATAATTTTTAGTGCAGGTTGTATAATTTTTGAAAGACCCGATTTTGGGTCAAAAATAAGGTTAAAATTACAAAGGAAACTCTGGCAAAATTTCTGAAAATTTTATAAGTAATAAATGGGATTTAAGTATTGACTAATGAATTAATATTGATTGAATGATTGATAACTGGATTGTTTATGGGTTCTACGGGTTTTTGGTGACTTTAAGTCTACTCGTGCCCTAGGACCGTCGCGGCCTAAAAGTGGATCGTGACATATCCATAACAGGAAAATCGTCTAGAATATAACTAGAACTATAAAATATTTGTCTCAAAAATAAATGTACTGAATCATCATGAAATTTCTAAGAAAAACCTAGTCTAAGCAAAACCATAACTGAAATCAAATTCCGTCTTATTTCTGGAGCAAATAAGATATCATATAGGAGTAAGGTCCGATCGCCACGCAAATACAATTTGCAGGTGCCAATCTCTTTGACTTCAATGCATGCATTATTCCCCACATATATCCATCGTGCCCTATTGGGTAGTCGACGAAAATCTACTAAGGTTTCACGATCCTTCGTCACATAGTCTATTGCTCCCAAATCTATAGTCCACAAAGGATGACTTTTTGTTAGTAAAACAAAACTAGAAATGAAAATTTTACTCACATATGAGTAAGTTGAAGTTACCTTTTTAGGTGCATTACAGTCCTTAGCATAGTGACCCTTATTACCACAATTGAAACATTTGACTTTCGCAATGTTTCGCTTCTTAGGACACTTGTTTTTCTTAGCCTTTTTACTCTTTAGAGCCTCTTTGTCTTTTCCTTTACTTTTACTTTTTTCTCGCTTGTGTTTATTGTTGAAACTCCATATGAGTATAGATGGAAAATAAGCGAGTTGGGTCGGATTCATATCGGTCATTTCGAGTTCGGGTCAAATTTAGATTTAAATAATTTTGGGTTTGGGTTATCACCAGGTCAAGTTATCATCTAGTCGGATCATCAATCAGGTTGGATCATTATTGATACGGGTCATATTTTGAGTCAAATAATTAACAGGTTGAATTTATTTATGGATCGGATCATCATTGAGTTGGGTTGTCATCAGATCGGATTGCTAATAAGTCGAATCGTCAAAAAAATTGAGTCATGATTGAGTTTCGATTGTCATCATATTAGATTGTCAATGAGTCGAGTCATCAACTATTCGAGTTAATATCAAGTTTTGAGTCATCATTATATTAGATTATCTCAATTACCAGATTTGTCGGTTTGGCTTTCAGGTAAATTTAATACAATAAACTATTAAACCTTTTATCAATTATGATAAAATATGAAATATGAAATTTGGATTTCATACATAACATTCAATTATTAATTATGAGAATTAATTAGACCACTAATTAACTAATCACTATTTATTGATATAAATATTGATTTTAATTTTTAATAGTCATATTTATCCACTAACTTAAAATAAGACCAATTGACATATAATTTGTATATTTATTATCTAATTTACTTCCAACGCATAAAATTTATAAAAATATTATGATAATAAAATAAATTTATTTAAAATATAAAAATAATAAAATTATCAAACGTATATTTCGATTATAAATAACTAAAAATTATTATAATAACATTAAAAAAATAAAATAAAGAAAATTGAAAATAAAATAAAAAAATTAATAGAATGGAAAAATTAGTAAGAAAATAGAAAAAAAAATGAAAAGAAATATAATTAAATAATAATTTATTAAGGATTAAAATTAATTTTTTAAAATATTATATTATTAATTTTATTAAATTTTATAAATTAAATTATAATTTATCCTAAAATTTTAAATATTAAGACTACATGCCTATTGACTCTACATACATCGGTGGACACTTGGGATGATTGAAAATCACAATGTATAATGTTTATGTTGATACATATCTGTCACAAAATTTTCGCAATTAACAAGACAAGCTAAAACCGAGTGAGAGTCACTCACTATTATCCATAAAAACTTTTAAGTAGATCATAAAATTTCACAATTTTCATATTTTCTTAAACATTAATTATTAATGAGTATTTTTGGACTATAAAAATCATGAGGCCTATATATATAATTAAATGCATTTGGGTTATAGTGCTCATGGCCGGGTCAAAATTTAATTGTTTAATTTTAAAATATTTTGAGTTATGGATAAAGTATATGCTTTGAAGTTTGTATTCTATATGATTTTACTTATGTATATTTTTATTATTTTATTTTTTAGATAAAATATGAAGTATGATTGATATGAACCAAATTATAATCAAATTAAATATAAATTAATTTTAAGATAATTCTTAGAAACAAATGTTAGTGTACAATCCATTTGAAATAAACAAATTATAAATATGAAATTCATTTGAAATATTTTAAGTATAATTTATTTATAAATAAATTTCCACATATAGAAAAATACAATTTAAAATATAAAATTTAATTGGATTTTATATTTTTATATTTAGAATTTATAATTGAGTTTTTTTTTCAAAATATCTTTCATATAATAAATATAATTAGAAAATAAAATAAGTAACAAAATAATTATATTTTATAGTTATAAGTAGTATATAATTTATAAATACATCAACAAAATTAATTGAAAAAAATATAAGTAAAACTTAAAGAGAGAAATATTATTGGAAAATTACAAATTAGGAAGTTCTACTCTAATGAGAATGCCGCCTTTTATTTTCTTATTCCCTCCTAAATAATAAAATTTTCCAACTTTTTTTATTCTTTTATAGTTTTAGAATCCTAATTTAATTTATATTCAAAATCCAATTAGAATTCTAAAAATATTAATTGACATTGTATCTTTAAATTATATCAATTGCTTTTCTGTACTTTTTTGAAATTATATTTTTAACTCAATTTTGTATGAATTCATATATGTTTTATTAATTTTATTTGTTTTGCAATTTTTGCCATTATTATTGGATTAAGCTATTGCACGTTAAATTTTTTTTTTTTTAACTACTGTACATATAAAATCAAAAGCCATTGGTAACACTATTTAACAGAATAAAAAACAAAAAACCAAACCCTTAGTTTAAAAGGGAGAAAGGAAAGAAAATATATTCTTTCCTCTTTCTAGCGGCAATGAAATTGAAGTTAATAGAGCTTTCTGTTGAATCTTATTCTTTCATTAGAGAAGCAAAAAACATAGATGATGATATTGGAATTAATAGCAAATCAGGAATTTTAAGAGAAAATTTAGAGAAGAGAGTTTTTTTTTGTTCTCTCTAGGTAAGTCAAGTCCAAAAATCTTTGGTTTTTTTTTTTCTATCAAGCAAGTGTTGCAATCTATAGTTTTGTGGGTGATTAATTTATGTTTTGATTTCTTGATTAATTTCTATTTTATTCTTGAATTAATTTTGGTAATTTTATTATTATTATTATTATTATTTTGTGAGAAAATATTATTTATATGCAACTCATTTTGCAGAAACTTTGCTTCACCATTTTTGGTATTGGGTTTAAATTTTGATCTTTGAACTCATCTACATAAAAAAAACTTGATCTACCAATCAAGAGTTTTCAATTTTTTTGGAGCTGAACAATCACTCAACAGGTACTATCTCTTTTTCAAGAACTGCAATTTTTTTATATGCAATTCTCAGAAGTTACATATTTCCTGTATAAATATGACATACTCACACACCAAATTGTATCTGTTAGTTTTTTATTTTTTTTTATTTTATGGATGGCTGTGATGATTTTCATAATTAATTCGAGTCATTTTCCTAATTTGAGTCACCTCTGGCACATTTGCACTCTAATACTGTGTGCAAAAACTAATCCGATTTGACTTGCCGACAATGATTGGAAGAACCGTAACAAGTTAATGAAATCAAAGCTATTTGCTGAATATTATTCTCAGGTGTTAAATTCTCAATATTGGATTATTGTGTAGCTTTGTTGCAATCCAGCCTGTGCTATGACGGAGTAGAAATGAACATCTCTACTTTGTGCTTAGTTGATGCTTTAGATTGCTTTATTGGTATTTGCTTTTCAAAATCGAATGAGCATTTGAATCTTGTGGAAATTAGATTTTTTTGCGCTGCACGCGTTGATTGAAATCTGCTAGACTGATTCTGTTGTGACTACTTTCATGGGCTGTAGATGTCCCATGAGTGGAACAGCTTTAAATTGAGCAATATGGATTCAACGTCTCTTCACACACACAAGCCCTATGCTTAACAGCATGATAACTATATCAATACTTATTAAGCACCACTGCCATTCTTGCATATCCCTCATCATTGGCAGTTCCACTGCATAACTACCTGTCACCATTTAAACCATCTAAACTTAATAAGAAAACATATAAATTTAGTACCCTTGTAAACAGGGAACTTTTATGTATTAATCTACAAATTTTTTCAACGCATATCTTGCCAGGCAATGAAGTTGTAGAATTATATGATAACTAACATAATTACTTTAAATAACCCAATCCATTTACTAGATTATCGGCATGTGTAACACAACAGGATATCAGGAACTTCTGAGCATAAAATATGAAAGGAGACAACAGTACCAAGGTTGTTAATAATATCTGGACCATAAAAAGAAAGTACCAAGGTTGTTGATGTTATAAATCATTTTAGTTTTGTTAGTCAACCTAAATTCACATGGATCCATGTTGGGCAACGCTACTTAAACAAACAAAAAAATGGAACATAAATTAATACGACAAAGATATAAAACACTCCTAAAATCAACACAAAATTTATAAAGTTAATGACTTAAAAGTCAACACTTTTGGTTCAATTTCCAAATCTAGTTAGTGCACTAAATTTTATCATTTATATGCAGAACTTGTAATATTGGCGGCAACTGCTGCAAGATTTGGAAGAATATATGCCAAAACTCCCAAATTGCTCACATTTAAATATATTTCTTTTCAAAAATGAAATTTACTTAATTACAACAAAATTATAATTCAATAATTAAATCAATTTTCAATAAGTTTCTTCTTGGAATCAAATGATATTGTTATAGTAAAATTGTAATTTAACAATCAAATTTATTATAATTTCATGTAAATCCACTAACTTTTGCTTCCTATTTTTCACTTATATTAAATTAATGCATTTTCTTCTTCTTCTTATTCATTTGATTAAGTCCCTTTGCAATAAGTCATCTTACAATTTTAGTTTTAAATTGCAGGTATGGATTCCACAAATGTTGGTTCAACTGAGGATGATATTGTGGTTGAGTCAAATTCACAATTTGCAACACTGTTGTACGTACATGAAAGTAAAAAGTTTTGCCAGTTTGGGAAGGTTATGATATAATTGATGGCTCTGAATTTGTTGATAAAAGGGAGCGAGCAAAATGTAAGAAAATGCACTAAATTATTTTTATCAGAATCTAGATTGGGAATTTCTAATTTGAAACGACATTTAGACAGTTGTTTGGGAAGTAATAATTCAAATAGTGGGGGTGCAATTTTGAAATTTGAGCAAGAGGTTTATTGTGAAAAGTTGGCAAGATATATTATTACAGTCGGTCTGCCATTATCTGCAATTGAGTACGAAGAATATCATGATTTGATTACCTATTGTAATGGTGCTGCTAAATAAGTATGCAGGAGCACATTGAAATTAGATTGTTTGAAGTTTCATAATACATTACAAAAGCATGTTCAAAATTGCCTAAAAGAAGCTCCAGGTAAGATATATTTGATTAGTGATTTGTGGACTTCAATCAAAACTCAAGGATATCTTTATGTCACTACACATTATATCGATAATGATTGAAAATTGTGTAGTAAGATTTTATGCTTTCGTCATGTCCGTCCTCCACATTGTGGGAATGCTTTGTTTGAAGAAGTTTATGGTATGCTTAAAGAATGGGAAATTGACAGGAAAATTTTTTCTCTCACATTGGATAATGGGAGTAACATGACTATTATGTAAAGCCAAATGCGTGATGTGTTAAACCAACAACATGTTTTCCCTTGTAGTGGAAAATACTTCCATAGTTGATATAGTGCTCATATTTTGAATCTCATTGTACAAAAAGAGTTGAAATTGATTGATAGTTCGTGAAAAAAGTTAGAGAATGCGTGAAATATATTGAGGGTTTGGAGGGAAGAAAGCTCAAATTTAAAGAAAATATGATACGCAGTGGTATATATGTTTCAAAGAACTTGTGGTTAGATATTGCCATTAGATGGAATTCTATGTATTAGATGCTTGATATAGCTCTATATTATCATTTTGCCGTTTGCAATTTTAGTTTGTTGGATAAGGATTTTGATTGTCCAACATTTGAGGAATGGGGTAGAATTGAAACAATTGTTGCATTGTTAAAGCCTCTCAATGAAATTACTAGTCTTTTTTCTGGAAGTGACTATCCTACAACTAACTTATATTTTAAGAATGTTTGGAAAATTGAAAAGCACTTGCTTGAAGGGAAAAAAAAATCTGGATGCTGATATTGCAAATATGGAAAATGAAATGCACATGAATTTTGCAGATTATTGGGATGATTATTCTGAGGTGCTTTCCTTTGCGGTTGTGCTTGATCCTAGATTAAAGTTAGAGTTTGTGAAGTATTGTTATGATAAATTGGATGATTATGAAAAGTGGATGGATATACGTGATAAGTTATATATGCTTTTTTAAAGAGTATGAAACTAATAGGTCTGTAAGTTATGCCCATCAAATGAAGGGACAACGAATGGTGGGGAACTTATGGAAGTGGATTCTAATGTATGTATAACCTTAAATTTGTTTGTTTATTTATTTATTGAATTTGCTTTGTTTTTCTATTTTGTTACATTATTGAATTTGTTTTATTGTAGGAATTTGCTATTGAGTCTAGAAACTATGATTGTGGAAAATCTCAATTAGATGACTAGGAGCCTAGGAAAAGTTTGAATGTGAAAAATAGATGTTCTTGCATTTTGGAAAGAGAAATAAAGTCTATTTCTGAACTAGCAGCTATGGCAAGAGACATTCTAAGTATTTCCATTACTACAGTGGCATCTGAATCATCTTTCAGTATGGAAGGTAGAATGCTAATAAATGGACGAGTCGCCTTTTGCCAGAAAATGCAAAAGCCTTAATTGTTACTCGTAATTGGTTAAAAGGATACGATGAAGAAGGTGAAGTATATATATGTATATATGTATTTATTTTGTTTTTTATATGTACAAATGTTAGTATAATTGATAAGTTCTTATTACTATTTATTTTAACTATATAGTTAAAAAGATGATAGATAAGAACGTATATGGTCTAGAAGTTGAATTAAGCACCAATTACTCCGGTTCAGTGGGCTCTAATGCAAGCATATAACGTTTGTATGTACATATTGTCATATTTTTAGTTTCATTATGTGTATTGAAAGTCCCTTGTAATCAAGAGGGGATGAATTGGTTGTTTATAAAAATTAATGACAACTTAAAATTAATAAATAGAAGGAAAAAAGAAAATTCACACAAAGAATTTATAGTGGTTCAGTTAAAACATGTCTAGTGTACTCTTTAAAATAATACTTGAGTATTTCACTATCTTTAATTATTTTATAGATTTAAGATCAAATCTCAAAATATTTTGATTCACATTAAATCTTACAAGTGTTTTACAAGAAGGCTCACATATAACCCAAATAATTATAAGAGATGAGAAAAAAATTACCTAATTATTTTTATCCAACTCTCATAAATTAATTACTTTTTAACAACCTTGAAGTTTAACAATTAATTCTCTTTACAATAGAAAACTTAAATATTAAACTTAAGAACACTTGAATGCTTAAATATATGAATTAATGCACTTTTAATTGTTGTTGTTGTTTTAAATTAATACCAACCTATATAAATAGTCCTTAGTTTTAAAGAGCAGTTTGAGGCATTTAATGCAAATCAGAGTAGTTTCAACTGCTATTTTGTTTGCTAGAATTTGAACTGTAGTGGCGGCTACACAATGAGTAACGGGTGCAACTTAATAAGTAGCGGGCGCAATTCTTGCTCCAAATTCTTCAAGACGCTTCTGTGTCTTCTGAGCTTTCTTCTTAACGGGCACTACGCTTTTAGCTCACTATGACCCTTGAACTTTATTTGAAAATTGTGGTTGTGACATGTTTGTAGCTGCTGCTACTCAAACTTCAGTTTACATAGCAACAAGAACTTAAATAGGTCGCGGGCGGTACTTAGTTAAGTAGTGGGGACTACAGAACTAGTAACGGGCACTACTGAAGTCATTTAACTTGGATCACATTGTAGCGGGCGCTACTTAATAAGTAACAGACACTACTTATCCGGTAACGGGGCTACATATATTTTTCTCAGATCTTTTCCTTCTTTAAACTCAAGTAGCGGGGACTACTTAAAAGTGTAACGGGCACTACATACCAGCAACCTGCAATATGAAATTCTAACCTTGCATATAATCAAACAAACACAATTAGAGGTTTAGTTAGTTGTTTGTACCCATCAAAATGAATATATTAGAATATTAAAGGTCTAACAATCTCTCCTTTTTTTTATGGTGATAAACAACTTTTAAGTGCAAGGGATAAAAAAGTGAACCAACGAAATTTTTGCAGAAAATGGTTCAAAACTCCCCCTGAATGTGTGCCGACAAGTTTTAAATCATATTTTTAATATGCTTACACTTTTACTCCTTTGTTTGTAAGCAATAAAAAAAAAGGGATGGTTAATGAAGGGTTTTTGCTATGAAAAAATAAGATTTGTTGTCAAAAAGTGCAGGAAATATGTTGCATCACTCAAAAAAGGGTTATTGAGAATGAAATGTACATGTTTCAAGTGAAAATGCAGAAGTATGATGCAATCCCATCAAAATGACCATATTTGAACCAAAAATAGCATTTTTAAACAAAATGCATCAGTGTTAGCAAAAAAAAAAAAAAAAAAAAAAGCAATTTTCATAAAACATCAATTAAAAAATGAATATATCAAAAACAACAATATTCATAAAAATAATAACTCAAAAATCAATATATCAAAAATAGCAATATAAATCAAACATTGCAAAAATATACTAAAAATATATAATTACATCAATAATACCAAAAATATCCCAAAATTGACCTTAATGGTCAACAAAGAACAAAAAAAATGAAATACATAAAAGAATAACTCAAAAATCAATATATCAAAAATAGCAATATAAATCAAATATTGCAAAAATATACTAAAAATGTAGAATTACATCAATAATACCAAAAATATCCTAAAATTGACCTTAACGGTCAACAAAGAACAAAAAAAATGAAATACATAAAAGAACTCCTAAACTAAGAAACAATAGGATCAACTGGAGGATCTCCATGCTCAGCAACTGCCTCAACTCCAATGGTAGCGACATCAGTAAAAATATCAAAGGAAGACTGATCCTTGGCTGCTGGGGGATCTTTAATTGGACTCGAGACTGCTTCGCTTGATTCTAAAGCTGTAGAGGGAGGAACTTCAATTTCGTTAAGTTTGGCAGTTAACTCTCGATGCTGGTGATGAAGGCGATGAATTGCCCCTTTGATGCAAGTTTGGGCGGAGGCAATCTCAGTGATACGATCATTAAGTTGCTGAATTCAAGCATACACTTCATGCTCAAGTGAATCAAAGTGGCCAGTGATAAGAGAAGCCAGCTGAGACACGTCCATAAGAGGAGGTACTGAACAGGTGAAGCTGTTGGAGGGGCTTGAGGTGCAGGAATAAAAGAGGGAGCAATAGGAGGAGGAACTGGAGCAGATTCACGATCCTGTGGACCAACCGCAACATCATCCCTAAGGACATACTCCCCATCCCGATTTTTGATCATAATGGACAATTTTGCTAGGGTTCGAATACCTAGAAACTTGTATTCATCATGAAGATGATGCAAGGGTTGGTATGAAATAGATTCGGGATCAAAATGAAGCTTAGGATTCGGGTTTGTCTGGATTAACTCTACTGCAATCTTGGTCACCAAATGACCAAGGACAATATTGTCGGTCTTCCGTTTTGACAGCGAATCAAAGTGATCCGCAAACCATCTATCGAAAGCTAGCTTATGTCCTTTTTCAATGCACCACAAGTAAAAATGGTCTGACTTCAACATCACACTGTAACTAGTCCCTCTCACATTTATAGTGTAGGCTATAATGCGATGCAAAATCTTTATCACGAGACTACGAATGTTGGTAACCTTGGATGTTCTAGGGTTAAAAGGTGTTTTTTCAAACCTATAATCTCCCTAAAAAAAAAAAAAAACAGATTCATTGAAAGAATTAGGATAGTTTTCAAGGCCTTGATCAGACAAGCCAAAAATTTCAACTTGTTTGTCTCTATTTAAAGTGTCGAGCTGTCCTAAAATCTTAAAAGTCATAATACCATCGGATGAACCAGAAGTGGTGTTCACCTTAAGAGTTGAGAAAAACTCTTGGACAAATAAGGGATAACAGACATAGGTTATGTTAGACATGACCGTCCAATTTACAACAGCTAATTTTTCCCTAACCAAATCAAGAAGCCCTAATATACCCAAAGCACCCCAATATATATACCTAGAGGGTAATATGTTGTGATTATTGTTAAGGATAGCAAACCTTTTCATCTCCTCTTCGGTAAGAGATTGTATAAGGAGATCATAGTCAGAGGGCTGAGAGGTAGGCTGAGTTGGAGCATTCTGAGACTGTGGTGGTGGTGGTTGAGAAGATGCACCAACCTTTTCTTTGCCCTTTTGAACGTGAGATGAGGTGGAGGAGGAGGAGAAAATGATTCCATTTCTGAAGAATTGGAACTATATTCTTCAGAAGATAAAGGTTTCTCTAATCTAGGTTTTTTTTCATAAGAGGGTTTTCTTCGTGGAAGGGATTTAGTTCATTTGGGAGGCGTTTTATGTAATTGGAAGGGTAAAGAATTGAATTTGGTGATTGAAAGTCTCAAAAAATAGTTTTGCTCAGAGAGAATTGAGAAGAAAGAGAGTTAGGTTGAATGAAAATACTGAGAACCGCAATAAATATAATTTGAAAAACTCTCAGTAGCGGCTGCTACTTAATTAATTAGCAGCTGCTACAATACAGGTAACGGGGGCTACTAAACTAAGTAGCGGAAGCTACTAAGAGACACCGAAGGTATAGTAAAAACGCAATGGCTGTTACCATTTTTTGCAGCGAACCTAGGAAGAGAGAAATCAGAAAATTTACCCACAATCACGGACACTTCATCTTGATTAGTGGTTGTTACTTTGGTATGTGTAAAAAGGTACACTAAAAGCAAGAGTAGCGGGCACTACAGGCAAATGTAGTGGGCGCCATAAGCAGATGTAGCAGGCGCTACATAGAAGATTATCTCAATTAATCAAGCATCAATCAAATTAATTTTTCAACTTCACTACCATCCAACATCCCTAATTCAAATTTAATAAAATTTAAATGCTCATCATTCATGGATATTGTAAAAATATCTGCAAGTTGATCATTAGAAGTAACAAATTCAAGAGTAACATTATTGCACAATACATTATCTCTAAAAAAATAATGTCTAATATCAATGTGCTTGCTTCTAAAATGTTGAACATGATTCTTTGATAAATTGGTAGTACTAGTGTTATCACACTTAATAGGAATCTTGTCCAAATGCACACCTAAATCATGAATTTGTTGTTTCATCCATAATACTTAAGCACAACAAGAAGCAGCTGCCACATATTCAAATTTTACGGTAGACAAAGCCACTAAATTTTACTTCTTACTAAACCAATAAACAAGACAATTTCCTAGGAATTGACAAGTACCAGAGGTACTTTTCCTATCTATGCAACTACCGGCAAAATCCGCATCGGAATAGCCAATTAAACTAAAATGTATGTTCTTTGGATACTAAAGACCTAGATGTTGTGTGCCTATCAAATATTTTAAAATCCTTTTAATCATATGCAAATGATACTCTTTAGGAAAAGATTGATTACGTGCACATAAACACACGACAAACATAATATCCGGCCTACTAGCGGTTAAATAAAGCAAGCTTCCAATTATACCTCTATATTTCTTCTCCTCAATATGCTTACCAAGATCATCCTTGTCAAGCTTGATGGTGGAGTTGATTGGTGTTCTACTTGCCTTTGCTCCATCCATTCCAAATCTCTTGAGAAGTTCTTTTGTGTACTTTGATTGGTTAATGAAGATACATTCCTTACATTGTTTGATTTGTAATCCAAGGAAGTGCTTCAATTCTCCCATCATGCTTATCTCAAATTCACTTTGCATGTATGAAGAGAGTTCATTGCACAAAACTTTATTAGAAACACCAAATATTATATCATCAATATAGATTTGGACAATCAACATATTATTCATATCCTTTTTGATGAAAAGTGTTGTATCAACTTTACCTTTTGAAAAATTATTATCAATAAAAAAAGTGCTAAGTTTATCAGACCAAACTCTAGGAGCTTGTTGAAGACCATAAAAAGCTTTTTGAAGTTTAAAAACATGATTTGGAGAATCAAATTATTCAAAACCAGGAGGTTGATCAACATAAACTTCCTCCTCAATAAAACCATTTAAAAAGGCACTTTTAACATCCATTTGATACAACTTAAAGTTCATGTGACATGCAAATGTAAGTAGCATCCTAATTGCCTCAAGTCTAGCCATTGGTCTAGGAGTTTATGGAAACAAAGCGATAATTGGTTGATATCTTCACCAAACCTTTGAACAAAAAATCTTTATATTTCATAAGAAGGGAACTAGGTGTGATTCATACCTCTCAAGTATGAATTTTATACCTTTTTATAGTGAAAATGATAGCTTGTTACATGACTTGATGATTTGTGATGATTATATGTATACTATATGAAGCTTTGCATGAATTATTGAATTTTGAGATATATTCAATGCGAATTATATGTGTTATATAATTTTGATATCTTTATACATTAAATATTGCCATCATGAAAGGTTATGAACATGCATTTGAGTTATAAGTGGTTAAATGCTCAAAATTCCCCAGCCTTCTATCTTAACTAGGTGTAACACCTTTTACTTATGCCTAACGCCCATTATTCATAAATCAAACAAAAAACAAAATAACACTTGTTATAATTGATAACATCCGTTATAACCCTAGGCATAACAGTCACTGCTCATATAACGGCCGTTACGTCACGGGATTATAAAAAGGCGTTGTCATTTTCTTTATCGCTAATCGCCTATTATTTCAAAATTTTTGTTTGTGTCTCTCAACCTTCAACGTTCAACCTATAACCTTCATAAAACTCGTCCAATGGCCTCTAAGAAGGGAGACATTTATACAAACTTTGTGTATGAGTTCCTTTCTAGTTTAGAAATTGAACAAGATAGTTTAATGAAATTTAGGCTTAAAGGGATTCCTAGAACTCTATCAGTTGATGATGTTGGTAATCAATTCGCCATGGCTACAGTAAGACCTTCTTGTGTTCTATCTGGTTGGAACCCTAATCTTGTGTGGAATCATCTTACCGGATAAAGCATTTTTTATCCACCTTCTAGTCATGTCTCAATGCTCTGAAATGCTCATTTAAGAGTTCTACATTGATTTCTTGCCTATTCAGTACTTGCAAAAACAAAGAAGTTTGATTCCATAAACTTGGAAGATGTTTTTGTATTTAGCATGATTGCTTTCAATAATACTTTTGTTGTGGCTTCACAGTTTATTCAGGCTTTTAGGGATGTAGCTTTTAGTTCATTTGGAGGAATTATTTTGGGTATCTACATCTCAGTCATTGCGGATTATTTCAAATATTTATCTCCCTCAAATGAAGTTTACAAGATTGAGTTAACTAGAGAAAGTTGTATTGGAATTAAAGTGCTTCGAGAGCTGGCTCCTACAATGGTTCTTGAATCTCTCCCTAGATTCTCTTTTGATGAAGAAGAAGAGTGGCTTCAATAGATTGAAGCTATTCGGAGTGCAGAAATTTGACCCAAGCTCGCCAATATTCCAGTTTTCATGAAGCAAATATCAAAAAGGATAGATGCTTCGGAGAAAAGAGTACCGTTTGGATGACTTGTTTGATGAAGTCATCACTCTTGAAAATATGTAAAGGCCCATTATTGAAACTCTCTCTGAAGATTGATTATCCTCCATCCTTCAACCTCTCAGTTCCATCCTTCTTTCCTCCCTCTAACTCTATTTCAACCAAGAACAATTTATTAAGCTTGAATTACTTAAGCTCATTTTGATTGCATGCTTCTAGTACCATTATGGCACATTATCATTTTGTTTTGTCCATTATGCATGCAATATTATATTATTTATTATTTTGTTTATATTATGGATGATATTTGCTCTTATATGTATATATGTGTGTGTGTGTGTGGTTGCTCTTATCTAATGGTGTTTGTTATATTGATGCTATTATTGTTTACGCCCTTTTGGATTGATGACAAAAAGGAGGAGAAATACTAAATGTTCAACTAACTTGCTGATACACATTGAATTTAGCATTGAAATGCTAAATGCTAAATGCTATGATATAATGTTTACAGGTGTACATTAAATGAATTTAGCATCCAAAGCTAAATATATTGATTGAGGTTGTTGAATGACATTGAAATATCAGTATTTACAGGTGTATGGATTGAATGATATGTATATTGTTGTTGAAATGCTTGAAAAGGCATTTCTGATTATAGTTCTCAAGTTGATGCCTTAATTGCTATTTTAATTGGATATTTGAATGTTGAATTGTCATCATAGTTTAAAGGGGGGCTTATGCCTCTTAAACTTATTCATTTATAATATGATTTAAGGAGTTTTATCATCATAAAAAAGGGGAGATTGTTGGCCCTTTGATTATATTGATGATGAGTTTCAAACTCTTCAATATCCATTATGTTGTATTGAATGTTCTTAGTCTTGGAACAAACTTATTGTGTTATATTGAATATCCTTAGTATTGGAAGTATTTTGTTAACTTGTTTAAGTTATCTTTATACATTACAGTGATTACTTTGGCTACTAACTTAAGAGTACTTAAAAGTACAAAAATGCAATATGATTGTGTCTATACTCAGTAACTTTGTGCAGGATCATGTAACGACCATTACAATATCATAATGATTGTTATGAATTACTAATGAGGACAGAAAAGACACAAAGGCTCTTATAATATCTGTTAAAAAATGTAACGCCTGTTACTATGCAAGGATGCCCATTACTTGCAGTAACAATTGTTACAGAAAGAATGTCAAAATTTGGACAAAAGTTACAGAAACTATTTTCACGCTTGTTACTGATCAAGAACGCCCGTTACTGATCAAGAATGCCCATTACACATCTGTTGTTAAAGAATTGAAAGAAGAGACAGAAAGCAAGGCTAACAAACATTATAGATCTTCACGCCAGTTATGTTTGTCATGGAATGACCATTACAACTCCATATGCCTGTTATTAGTGGTTGGGTTGTCACATTAGACGAATCAGTTGAAATTTATAGCCGTTGGTAACTCTGATCAAAGTCTGATATGCATTAAATGAAGCCCAAATGGTCATAATTTATAAAAGGCTTTGAAAAAAATAAATACATTATATTTTAAAGATAAAGAGACTTTTCAACAACCAAGAATTTACTATTCTATTAAATTTTCTCTCTACTTCATATTCTTTGTATTATTAAGCACTTTAAGCTGAAAACTTATATCTTTAGTGTTCCTTCTAGCTTGTGCTAGTTGAAAAAATTTTGTACTTTTATTTGTAATCATTATAAAGCAATTGTAAAGTCCTGAGATTGACTTTAAACATCTTGTAAAGTCATTGTAGAGAAAGACTTGATTTTTGGGAAGCCAATTATAAAGAAGGGCGAATCTCTTAGAAACAATTGTAAAGGTTGGGTTGTGAACCCAATTTAGTGGAACCTCAATATCGGGTTGATATTGAGAGAAGTTGATGTAGGAGAAGGGTTTTTCTCCGAACCATTATAAATTGGCTAAGCTTTCTCTAACTCTATCTCTCTTTATTACTTTGTTTTAATTTATATTGGTTGTCTTTGCAATTGAGTTTAATTTGTACTTAAATTCTCTATATTCCTATTTATCTCCCCTGGCCCATTCCCAACACCCCCCCCCCTAAGGAATATTGCCATAGTGGGATAACAGATTTTCATTTCCAACCTTCTAATTTTTTATATCAAGTAGTGTGACCTTGTCCTTTCTTCTTCTTACCCAATGTTTTCTATGGTTATAAAGTCAAGTATTAGCTACCAATGCATGACATAACATATGTTTTATATTTCCATTTATCTAAGTTGTAGGACCTTGTCACTCATAACTTCATTATTTAATTTAGGAAGAAGGTGGACTAGCCTTTTTTTGCTTGTTTGACTTGGACATGATTAGGTGTAGAAAGATAATGGAAGAAAATGAATAAGCATAAAAAATTTTATTGCAAAACTTTTTATTATGGTTTTTTCGCTTTGTTACAAAATTTGAGCTATTGCTTTTTAACAAAATAATTAATTTTGCCTATTGTTTAGTCTTCATCTTCCTTAAGATCTTTTTCTTTTGGATATTCCCTGCCCCTATCCTCTTCAAGGTCTCCATTAGATATAGCCTCAGTATAAGAACATCATAAAGCCTAACCATGTCACTTTTGAATGCTTCGGCCTCAGCTAACATACCATTCTTTCACTCATCAAATTTAGCAAATAGGTGGTCATAGCAATGAGGAGGTTCATAAAGAGGACTTTCAATAATTGTTTTTTGTGGGTTATAAGCCTCTTCCTTTATCATGTTTTCCAAAGACTCATCATGAAAATCAGTAAGATAGTTTATCTTCCATTCCAATCTTTCATATCCCAATCTTCTAACTCTTAACTTTCAAAGTTGTCCTCAGTGTGAGCATCATAACCTTACATATCAATATATTTTTCCTATATTCTAGGGATTTTATGTGGCGGGCTATCCCTTTCACTAATTTCTTCTCTTCAAAGGAACAAGTAACTTAGACCCAGGTTTATACATTTTTGAAAATATGATCCTAGATGGATGCATATAATCCGTGAATTAGATTTATACTTGATGCATGATACAGCCACAGAATAAGGCAATCAATCCGTTCATCCATTCATTCATCCATAAGCACATATATACACAGGGTTATACCTCCACCCTTATTCTTCCCATACGGTCTTTACATATTTAGAAGTATTGGATTTTGGCAAAATATTCAGTCTATTGGAATATTTGCTCTTTCTCATATAGTGAACATACAGAGTTGATTCAAAAGAACGGGCTATATAAGCCTTGTAAAATTCTAACTTTTGTATGATGGAGAATAGAATGTCACCATATGCTTTTAAAACTTATATTTCAAGATAATTTTGGATCGTGAATACAAATTATTATGGACATCCTATTGAAAATTACTAGGCCATTACATGGGCTGAAGTTAGGCTTAAGGTTTAATGGTCATTGTGAACGAGTATTGTAAGGAATTAAAAGGCCTTTAGGCCCAGCAAAAAATAAAATTTTTAATTCCTTTAGGATCCTATGTAGATTAAAATCAATTCCTTATAGAAAAGGATTAAGAGTTTTACCTTTTGTTTGAATTTTGATTTGAATCGCCTTGTTATTTGATCTCTAAGATGGGTTGTAGTAAACCATAATCTTTCCAAAACCTCTATGGAAAGCACCAAAGTATTCAGGCGAAAATCAAAGACAGAAAGAGAAGGACGAAACCTTTTGTGTGCTAGACTAGGATTCGACCTTGGTGTTCTTGGAATCTTGGGTAGCTGAATTCTCCTTATTGTATTTAAGGGAATTTTGGCTACTGCTAGGTTAAGAAGAGGAGACTACTTTGCATATTATGATCATATCATATTTATAGGCACCTTAGGTTAATTAGGTTTTAATCTAACAGCTTAAATTAAATAAAAAAGGTTAATAACTATTATGCCATTAATTAAAAGTCAAACACATTCTTTTGACTTTTAACTTATTAAGCCCATAGTCAACATAATCCAATAAATCCTATTTAATTAAATATATCTTATGCAAATAATTAAATTAGCTAATTTATTTAATCATATTAAATTATTTTAAAACACCTTAATTAAATATATGAACTTAATCTTATTAAATTCATTATTTAATCAACTTTTTTACTTACTCTTTGAATTTCTTCAATGTGTGTGACCTAATAGGTTTTCAAATTAAATGACAACTTATGTCCTTAATTATTTCCTTAAATTAATTTAGGAAACTCTCAAGTGGATTTCCTATTTCCAAAATAGGAAAGTTCCATAAAAGGTAATGCTTGTCCAACAAGGATTATATGAATTAAACTCTTTTAATTCATAATTAATTCTCCAATTAAACCTTTATAACCTAAGTAGATCATGAGTGATATCTAGCCACACAACAAGAACCCCAAATAATCAGAAAGTACTTATGGTAAATACGAAACTCTTACACATAACAATATTATGCTAGTAGTCCCTTCAATTACTTTTATAATGTTCGGTTTAACGTATGGACTTGTGTTAACTCCACTAAGCTAGCTATACCACACTTAATGTAATACCCCAACAAACAGAACAGTAGACAATATATGGATATATTGAATTACAGTAATTGATGAAGCATTAATTGAAGTATGAATAGGCTCAATCGATTATTGAAATATACAGAGAATGGTAAAGTGCAATACTCAAGAATTTTTGAGCTTTAACCAGGCCACTTTTGAAACACAGTCCCGAAAAATATCGATATTAATTACACTGCCAGGGAAATAGCAGTCCGACTAATTTAAGAATTTCTGACCCAGACCTGGGGGGGATTAAGTTAGATAACTTATATGAAATTATGGTGAGAATAAAGAGTTGAAAAATATTTTGGAATACTGAAAATAAGAGTACTGACAAAATTGTAATTTATGACAACTTTGGGGGTAATTATGGAAATCCACTGTATGGGATCCATAAATGACCTAGAACTATTTTTAAATAATAGAATAACCCAAGTGTCACAACCCACACTATAGGGCTGTGATGGTCCTAGGGTACAGGAATTATTCACATGACCAGTACCACGAAGAACCCAAGTTACATGCTTTCATTTCATTTAATCATTTTTAGGACATATATATATATATATATATTTTTAAAACACTTTGAGTTTACAGAAATTCAGACAGAGTCTCCCCTGTAATATTAACATACCCCAAAAGAAAAACATCACAAAAACACTTCTAATGTCAATATCAATTCCAATTCAACCTCCAACGCACAATTCACATCAACTCATATCATACAACTCATATCGACTCATGTAATGACTTCATATATCACAGGTCATTTAATAGTTCTTCATAATACTATCCATACATCGGCCAAAATTTCATACAAACTTACCACAACAGCTGCACCCTGTTGATATATATATATACATGCATATTCATATATCAAAATATACACTCACATCATAACATACAATATATATAATTACATATCCACAAGTCATGCTCAATTATATATATATACAAATAATATCATGGAGTATTCTACTTCTATACTAGGAGAAGACTATACATCTACACCACGGCTGGAAGATCAAGAGTAGTTGGGGCATTCGCGTCTCACTCTCCTTTCCCTGAAATGATTCAACAAAGTGGGGTGAGTATAAAATACTTAGTAGACTTATAAATATGAGATGCATTATTAATCCACAATATATGATACCAATTTATCAGAATGTAAGCAATTATAAATACGTTGGCAGTTACCAATGTGAAGATAACTGTGTGCATATGATGACAGTTATATATGATAAGATATGACAATATAATGAGAGGCCCAAATGCATAAGGTAAACAGGATTGGGTCAAGTAATTAAATAGAATTGTATTTCATCCACGTCTCCATTTCCATATAAATGTCATAAGGAGGATCAATCCTTATGGCTAGAGCCATATCCCTATCTCTAGCTAGGGCAAGTAGTACCAGTGTGCACACCGTCGATGGAAATACCCGCTACACCATCGAAGTAGGCCTGTTAGGTTACCCTATGCAAATGTTCCAATATGATGAAAATGCAACAAGTATAACTCATATGAGGTGCCAAATAGCAAATATATCCATATAACCATGTATAGAGTCATTTGGGAACAACTTACAATTTTGGCCCGTCGGG
>CANXYC010488767.1:0-17367 GCA_948193065.1 Aleurites moluccanus
AAACTCATCAATTCTTATTGCCACTTAAAATCAATAGACAGAAGCACAACATATCCAAATTTCACATCAACTAATCAACATACAGATAGTAGTGACTCTCCAAAAGTCACCCAGATTCCTGCATCAAAATCTAACCGAGCAGCCCTGATACAAAATACTCTCCACTGAGATATACTTATCCAAAACTTCTGAAATTTTACAGACATCATCTCAACATACACAGAAACATATTTCATGTTTACAACTTCAACAAATTCTGTCTCAGTTATTTCCAGAAATTCCAAACATGCACTGCATCCCTGCAGGAATTCTCATCCAGACTAGCCTTGCTCAAATAGACACAACTCACCACATACTCAGAATTTTACCAAGCCATTTTACAGAATTATAGCTAAGACATAAATTAACAACTTTGATATTTTACACTTTACTCAATTATGTCTTTAAGAGCAAGTAATGGTCAACACTGAATTCTGCTGCAGTTCAAAACAAAAGTTTCTGAAATTTTCAAACTTCTCATTTAAATTTAAAATTCTCCAAACAAATAAAATCAACAAATGCACTTCAAAATGGCAGATATTACAGGTAGTGGGAAAATACTATCATCCTTGTGCACATTGTACTATTGAACCCTAACTAGGAGGGGTTATGGTCCTGGCCATAGGGCCTGATCAACCTTATGCTTATATGATATAGGTGACCTACATTGTCCTTATATATTGATTGACTAGAGATTGTATGATTTCTTTTCATATAGTCCATCCCATTATCTCTCTTTCCATATGTAACCGAGCTTATTGGTTATTTCTTTGGCATTACTGTACCTTGATATCCATGCTGTATATTGTATTTCCTTTGACTGATACCATTGCCTATGATTATTTATTGTGATGCATGTAAATTCATTGAGTATCATCTATACTCATTCTTTCATTGTTTAACCATTTCAGGAGAGGAGTAGGTTGCAGAGTCCAGCTTTCTGTCTTCCGTGGATTTATGCTGCAGTCTATTCTATATATTTCTGGATTTCTATATATTTATTTTGGTATTCATTATCTAGCATCTTCATGGATATGTACGGGTTAGCTAGGAAATGAACATGTATATGATGATGATATTGTTATATTGATGATATTATATGATGATGCATGATATGATATTGTGATAATTAATGATTACAGCCAATTACAGAATGCATAAAAGAATGAATAACAGGATAATAAAATGGATGGTAACTATAATAACTGAATAATATATATTAAGGTTTATAGATTGTGCATATGGTACTGAGTTCTACGGGTGCCAGTCTCCATTGGCATCTCCATGCCCTAGGACCATCGTGGTCCGGAAAACCAGGTCATGATAGTTGACCTGCCTGGAGGTTCAAGCTGAGCGACATCGTCCACTAGAGGATCCTCGTCAGCACCGTCGAAGGGGCCAATAGCTTGTTTAAACACTGTTATTCTTTCTTTCTTTGTTGTTATTCGGACAATGATGTATAAATGATATTATGTATGTATGAACTATGTATGCATGAATTTGATGACTTTATATTATGTTTCCCCTTGTAATGAATGCGAAATTATGCAAATCATGCAATGCTATGGAATGTTATGCAATTATATGCCTAAAAATTCAACTACATGAAATTAAATGTATTGGAAAAGCCTAAAATTCCCCCGTTACCCAATAATTCAAATTTTCTCATGAATTTTTGTACAAGAAGCTACTGCCGCTGGCCAGGGAGGGTGGTACCATTGGCTGCCTTGGACCATGCCACCCTGGGTACTTTTAGGCTTTGGCAGCACCGCTATCATGAGATGGTGCTTTCGCTAGCCACCGTGGGTTGTGTCACATTGTTTTGCACACCCTAAGTCAAATTCGACCCCTTTTCTTCTATAAATAAGCTCATTTTTCATTCAGGAAGTCACCCTGACTCTTTGTCATCATATTCTACACTTTTTTCTTTTATTTTAACTTATTTTCTTCTATCATGGAGCCCTACTATAGTCAACATATGTTTTTATGGACCAAGAATCTAGACAAGGTCGAGAAGATCAATTTAGTTAGGTATGGGATTAATTGTGTCTTGACTTTGAAGGGAGTGAAAGTGGATTATGATTTTCTTAAAGCCTGTCATAGGTTTTGGAATCTCGTGGACCATGTGTTTCAGTTTGGGGCTAGTATGGAGGAAATGTGCCCCACTTTCAAAGAGTTTAGTGCTATGCCTGGAAGCAATCCAGATGCTGCATTCACCACTCCTAAATACTGAGTAGGGTATTTTCATTCTTTTAGGAGACCTCTAGGAGTGAGTTATGCATTTACTGACTCTATGGTAATGGAGGACCAAATCAACCTGACTACAATCATGGCAGAGTTCCAGTACCAAGAAGATCATGGGAATCAAGTTAGGCAGAAGTTTAGGATTACTACCTTGATATTATGCTTGATTGCGGGATGTTTATTCTTCAGTTCACCTAGATGGGGAGATATCCGAATAGTGGAGTTGGTGGCTCAGATGGAACGAGGTTCTACCATTGCTAGCCTAATATCGGCAAAGACCTTATAGAGCTTGGATAACAACTATAGAGTCGAGAGGCTTTGGACTATTCGCCTAATCATACTTTAGATAAGAACACTTTATTCTTCCCCTTTTCTTTCATCATTACTTAGGCTTTTATTTGAACTCTAATTTCCTTTCAGGTTTGTCTTAAAGACCATCTTTAAGTGGTGGTCCCTCTAGGTAAGATTTCTTATTCTTCTTCTCAGTACCGCATGTGGAGGACCTTAATTTGTTTCGACTTAGAAAAGGAATAGGTTGCTTGGATTTTGGAGCTGGACCCTGAGAATTTTCTCTGGCATTGTACATGGTATGAGATCAGGTCATTCATTATGATGAGCTATGGATACAAGATGGTCTACTTAATGGGCATGTCTATGACCACTTTTTATCAAGGAACCAGAATTCTGAGGCAGATGGGACAGCCTGAAGGTACTCCTCATGATGGGAATGTATTTCCTACTTCTTTGATTGTTGGTCCAGTTTCTCGGGGCATAATGAATGGTTAGAGATGATCCATGCGTTTTGTTCAACTAGGAGGTTTGACAGGTAAGCTGACAGACTATGATGCTTGTTTATCATGGCAGTATGGCCTATTGAGAAGGTGAGAAGAGTTGCCTTGATAACGGAGCTGGAGGCAGACATAACCATTGAGGCTGAGATAGAGGAGGTAGTTGCTGCAATAGAGGATGGAGATAGAGCAGAGACAGTAGCAGAACCAAAGGTGATTGCTGCTGACAATGGGAATCTCAATGACACGAGGGATATTCATCTATGGAGGATGAAGACCTAGACTTTTTTGGATTTTGTCTCTTAGATTATGTTTAGACTCTCTCTATTTCTTTTTTTATTATTTTTTGCTGAGACTTTGCTTTTGATTCTTGGAACTCTGGAAAATTTTTTTTTTTTACATTGATTCATTGAATAAAGAATAAAGACGAAATTTAAATTTTTGAATTCGACTTTGACAAACGAGACAGGATAAAACATGACTTTGATTTTTTTTTTACGAAACAAGACTAAACTAAAGGAATCCAATTCGAAATAAAGGCATCATTTTCTTCTCTTTTTTTTTTTTTTTTTTTTTGGAAAGCTCTTACTTTTACCCAAGCTGCCCTTTCAGGTTTTCAACTCGATGAGCAAGCAAAGGAAAATATGATAAAATAATGCAATCAGCTGGCACAAAATGATATTTTAGTATAATTTGAACCGCACCCAAAGAGGGTTGCCTACATATCTCCATAACATTATGATTACTTTCCTTGTTGCATCAGTTTTTATCATTATATTTTTTAAGAGAATCAGGTCCACGTAGTTCTTATTCATACAATGCATCATAAGATAGGAACTACATAAAATATCTCTTTAACTGATCAAGATTACAAGATTCGAAAATTCACTCATGTCTAAATCCATGAGTATGGCACCCTCGCCAGACAGAATCTTCTTAAGCACATATAGCCTAACCTAATTAGGTATGAACTTTCCTCTTGGATCGTGAATAGGAGCTCCGATTTCTTATAGCACCAAATTGCCTTCTTTTAATCATCTATTAGTTATTCTCTTATTGAAATGTTGGGCTAGCCTTTGTTGATACCCCTAAATTCGATAAAGTGCATCCATCCTTTTTTTATTAATAGCATTCAACTGGTTATGATACCCTTTAGTCCATTCTGCTTCACTATGTCGATTCTCTTGTATAACCCTTGCAGAGCGATTTCGCACCTCAATTGGAAGTACTGCATCCATCTCATATACTAGAGAATAAGGAGTTAACCCAGTCGGCATGCGAATAGAAGTTTGATACCCCCATAATGTAAATGGAAGGTGTTCATGCCTACCTCTGTGATTGGTGATCATCTTCTGAAGAATGGTCTTGATGGTATTGTTCTCTGCTTCGACTGCCCCATTGGTTTGAGGACGATAAGGGGAAGACCGATGATGTTGGATCTTTTCCCTTTTAAGCAAGCTTATTACTTCCTTTTGAAAGTGAGATCTGCTATCGGTGATGATCTCAAAAGGCAATCTAAACTGATAAATGATGTTAGTTTTAATAAAGTGTGCTACCTTTTTAAAATTCAACACTTGATAAGAGGCTGCTTCTACCCATTTTGTGAAGTAATCTATTGTGACCAAGATATACTCATGCCCATTTAAGGATTTTAGACTGATACACCCTATAACATCAATGCCCCATGTAGCAAAGGCCAAGAAGTTGCAATTAGGTGTAATGGGACCGGAGGTCACTTCAAAAGCTTTGTAAATATCTGACCCTTGTGACATTTATATATGAACTTAGCACAATTTGTATTCATCGTAAGCCAAAAATACCCTAGATTTGTGATTTTTTTGGCTAATGCTAAACCATTCATGTGTGGGCCTTCTTCATTGCCATGTACCCATGCCATAATTTGCTAAGCTTTCTCTTCTGTCACGCATCAAAGGTGGATATTGACCCAAGCCCTCATATACAGGACATCGCCATTCGGTATGAAATTACTAGCCAATTGCCTTATTGTCCTTCAATCCGATTTGAATGCCCCTTCCAAATATTGCTCAATCCGATTTGAATGCCCCTTCCAAATATTGCTCATTTGTCAGAAAATTAAATATTTCCTAATACCACAGCTTACCATCGGCCAATTGAATTTGCATACATATTGTATCATAACTCGGCTGTCTTCGTACTTCGATAACCATAAGATGAACAATTTCATTTCCCATCATGTCTATCATAGAAGCTAGGGTAGCCAATGCGTCAGCAAATTGATTCTTAGCTCGAGGTAGGTAATGGAAAGATAATTCATTGAAATTTTATGCTAGGTCAGTCACGCGTTCATGGTAAGGAACTAAACGCTCTTCCTTTATCTTTCATTTACCAAGATCTTGTGAAACGATCGAATTAGAATCGCCATAAACCTCTAGATAATCAATCATCATGTTAGTAACCTCTAAACCACATATACAAGCCTCATATTCAGCTTCATTATTCGTCACCTCAAAGGCTAACTTAACAAACATAGGTAAATGATACCCATCTGGTGTGACCAACATTATTCTAGCACCATAACTCTTATAATTAACTGCTCCATCAAAATACAACTTCCATACTTTTGGCTCTATCTTCAAGATGTTCTCATCCAGGAACTCAGGCTCAAAAGGTTCATCATCTATTGGGGCAGTAGCCAATCGGTCAGCTATTACACTCCCTTTGATAGCCTTCCTTAGAACATATTTGAGATCAAAGACTGCTAGAACCGCCAACCATCGCGCCATTTTGCTATCAAGAACCAACCTCTCCATAAGGAATTTCAAGGGGCTCTTGTCAGCGAGAACATACATAGTGTATGAACCCAAATAATGTTGTAGCTTATGGCATACCCAAACCAAAGCGAGACACAGTTGCTCAATTTGGTTATACTTGAGTTCATGAGTAAGCATGCGCTTACTCAGGTAGAAAACAACATTCTCTTTATGTGAGTCTATGGTATTAGGCGAGCATTGTCCCTATAGCTTCCTTGGTCACAAAAAGGTATAACAACAAAGGTCTGCCCGGCCTTGGTGGTTGCAAAACAAGAGGTTTGAGTAAATACTGC
Organism: Aleurites moluccanus; assembly: GCA_948193065.1. Lineage (NCBI taxonomy): Eukaryota > Viridiplantae > Streptophyta > Magnoliopsida > Malpighiales > Euphorbiaceae > Aleurites > Aleurites moluccanus. The sequence goes on from CANXYC010488767.1 coordinate 6,157, forward strand.
TTGATTCTCTCAAAGTCTTACTGGCATTCATCATTCCACTCCTTAGGAACTCCTTTCCTTAATAACTTGAAGATAGGTCCACAAACATCAGCTAGTTGGGAAATGAACCGACTAATGTATTGCAAGCACCCCAAAAATCATCTAATCTCTTTTTCTGTCTTAGGAGCCGGCATCTCCAAAATGGCTTTTGACTTAGCTGGGTTTACTTCTATCCCTTTCTTGCTAACCATATATCCCAAGAATACTCCTAAAGATGCACCAAAAACACACTTGGCGGGATTCAACTTTATATTGTACTATCTTAATCTAAGGAAGAAATGCCTTAATGTAACTATATGACCCTCTTCCATTTCAGACTTAATAACCATGTCATCGACATACACTTCTACATCCTTGTGGATCATGTCATGAAAGATAGTTGTAGCCATTCTCTGATATGTTGCTCCCGTATTCTTTAAATCAAAAGGCATGACCTTGTAGCAATAAGTGCCTCATTCGGTAAAAAAGGCAATCTTTTCCTTGTCAGGAGGATAAACTTGTATTTGATTATAACCCGTATATAAATCAATCAAGGACACAATTTCAGATCGGCCATGCGGTCAACCAATAATTCTATATGAGGCAAAGAAAAATCATATTTTGGACAGGCTTTATTCAGGTTTCTATAATCCACACACATCCTTACCTTCCCATCATTTTTGGGCACCGGCACTATGTTGGTTAACCATGAAGGATAAGTGACAGGCTCAATAAAACCATTCTTCAACAACTTGGCAACTTCCTCTTTGATCTTTAAAGACCATTTTACCTTCAACCTTTATAGTTTCTGCTTTATAGGCTTTATATCTTTATAAGTTGGAATGTTATGGACTGCTATACTTGGATCAATACCCGTCATGTCTTCAGGATCCCAAGCGATACAATTTAAAAATTCTTGAACTGCTTTGACTAAAGAAGTCTTATTATAAAATGATGATGCAATGAATTTGATTTTTAATTTATCATTAGTGCCCATATTTATTGATTCCTTGTTTTGTTCCTTTTTTATTTCATTTATTTCTTTTTCTTTTGATGCCTCATTTAGATTGGATTCATAGAGAAAGGAAGACATAGGGATATAAGAGGAAAACTAAAAAATTTTATTGTTAATAAAGGTTTTTTCTCACGGATTACATCAAAATTGAAAGAATAACTAGAAAGATCCTTCACAGACTCCCAAAAAGAAAAAGAAGAAAAAGACTATGTATCTGACTATGACTCAGGCTCAGACTTGACTTGGAAAAGGGACACTTCATCAAAGCTAGGAACATTCTCAATATGCCAGTTGTTGGGTGCAATCAGAGTTGGATGGATGAGCTTGGTAGGGTCTGATTATGCCTTACTTCCAATTGTGAGGACTTGCTCAAATAGAGTAGCCTCTATATTTTCCTCCCAGTCTTACTCTAGGGAGTAGATGGATTCACAGTCTTCTAAACTGCACCTGATATCAAAGAGAATTTCAAAGTCCAGGATTAGTTTCTTAGTTATAGGACAATACCATGGTTCAGGAAAACTGCAATAAGGAAAATTCTCCCCTTCTTTCATGAATACCCATTCAAGATTTTGAAATAGGGACACATCTGCCAATCAAAAGTCTCACCTTTCTTTTTAGCCTCAACCCTAATCTTAGCTCTTAATTCAACCTCATTCAGGTCTTCTTTGTTAGGCTTATAGCCAAGCACGAAAGGTGGGTTTGCTATTGGACTTTCTTCAAAAGAGAGTACTCTTTGTTGGTTCTTTCCAATACCTTCTTGCTCAATAAACTAAATAGTGTCAAAGAAGAAACCAGATAATGGCATATGATTTGGCTAGGGTTGGATTCCAATAACGGGAGCAAAACTGGGAATTTCACTTTTCCTATGTGTGTCACCTTTGATATTCATAATGGTAGTCCCATGAGGAATCTTAAGCTTCTGATGCAAGGAGGATGGGATAGCCTTTATCTTATGAATCCATGGCCTTCCAAGGAGGAGATTGAAACATGCAGGTACATTAATTACTTGGAAAGGGATGGGAGCAATTATAGGTCCAATCCTCACATCAAGAGTAGCAACTCTAAGGACTTCTCTTTTGGTATTATCATATGCCCTTACAATCTTATCGGAAGGGGTGAAATATGCGGCTTCTAAGCCCAAAAAACTTGCCACTTTTAGCGGATACACATTTAGGGCTGACCCATTATCAATCAAAACCATCGGGAATGTCTTCCCTTGAGTCATCACAGTTATGTATAGAGCATGGTTATGCTTTTCTCCTCCCTTAGGCAGATCATAGTCAGTGAATGATATAGAGGCAGCCTTGGTTGAGTTAGTTAGTGAAGCAACCAAAGTTTCAGGAGAAATGTCAACTAGGGCTTGACATTAGTTCAACATCGTGTAAAGAGCTTGGCAACATGGGAAAGATGATTGGATGAGGCTCTAAATGGAGATACTAGCCTAAGTCTTCTTCAACTGTTTGAGAATAGCATCCTCTTCAGGCTTATTATTTACTCTCTCCATAGGCAGGGAAACCTGTTGGACGGGTTGTTGAACTGGCTGGTTTGTTTGATAGAGTCTTCCACTCAGAGTTATAGCATTGATTTCCTCCATAAAGTCATTAAGGTGTAGGACACAATATAACTCATTAATTGATCGGATCAAAGAGATTGGATCAATTTCTATGTTGGAAAAGTAGAGGAAACAAATATTGGCTTAATGGTTTGGGAGTGGGTTTGTAGTGATGTTTGGTCTTGTTTTTGGTGGAATAATATCATCATTATCCATCAAGTCTTGGATCTTATGCCTTAAGGTTTTACACATGTCTATTTTGTGCCTCGTACCCTAATGATATTCACAATACTCATTCACATTCCAGCTTCTAGGCAAAGGATTTGGAGGTGCCCTAGGCTCCAAAAGCTTGACCAAATTCGTCTCCAAGGCTTTCTTGTACACCATGATCAAAGGCAAGCCCAAATCAGTGAAAGTTCTTCTTTCTAACCTCATAGGTCATTGGTTAGAGATGGCAGACACTTCCCCATTTTTTTTATTGGAGGCAATGTTATGGCTATAGTTGGCATTCTTTCTATACCTTGAGCTTGAACTTGACTCATATTTGATTTGTCCGCTCTGGATTAAATCATCTATCTTTGATGCAGTGGCAATAAGGGCTTTGAAGTCGGGCAAGTATTGAGTCTGGAGATGGGTTTGATAACCCGAGAGGAGGTTTTTAACAATGATGTCAATCTACTCTTCCTCAGTGGGCCTATTCATCATTTGAGTTGCCTTGGCCCTCCATCTAGTAAGGAAAGTTGAGAAAGACTCCTTCTGTTGTTGCTTAGTTGTCTCTAAGTCCCTCCTAGTAATATCCACTTCAACATTATAATGATATTGCTTGATGTTGCATATATCATCCTAAGTTTTCTTGAAGTTAGTGTCCAAATCGACGAACCACCTCATTACAACATTGGTGAGTGATTATTGGAACAATTAAGCAAGGAGCTCATTGTCCACCCCCAAAGGATTCATAGCCCCTACATACATCTTTAAATGAGTCTTAGGGCAGGTGGTGCCATCAAACTTGTCCATAGTAGGCATTTTAAACTTTGGAGGGACCCTAGCATTTGGAAAAAGGGTAAGAGCATCAACATCAATCAGATCTTTATGCTTTTTTATGTTCTTAAGGAGTCTCTCCATAGCTTCAAATTTCTCCATTAGCTTTTTGGTGTTAGTCAGTTCTGGATACTCTCCTCCACAAAAAAGATTTAGGGAGGTGGAAGGAGTTGTATGACCTGTCAAGTTAATAACTGGTGGAGGAATAGTAACTTCAGGAGCCTTCCCATTATTCTTTGGATCAATAATAGGTTTTGGAGGAGCAGAGGAAGACACATTTAGGGCATTCGCTTAATGGGTGCCCGTTCCTTAGGTAATCATTATTTTCACTTCATTAAGGATAGACTGGCGTTGTGCATCAAGGGCATTGTTAAGGTGTCCCTGTTGGACTTCTAATGCAGTATTAAAGTTGTCCTCTTGCTTCTTGAGTAGGGTGGCCAAAAGTATTGTGATAACATCCATGTCAGTTGTTTGGTTCTCTATTGGTACCTTTAAAAGAGAAACACTTGAGTCAGGTCATTGTGGTCCAAAAAAGGCTTATGTAAGTGTGGGAAAAAGATTCCATTATGTTCAAGACTTTAGTGTTCAAGACTTTGGGCTTTGATGGGTTTAAAACTTTTTTTGGGTCGACCATTAACTCTTTGGTTCTTAATCCACATTTCATGTATACATGGTTATACATGTATACGTACATATGTATGAGAAAATTATTTCATGAGCATATGTTCAAAGGTTCCCATTATTATGGGTCATAGGACCTAGGGTCCGGATCTAAGTTTATTACATGAAATGGGTTTGGGTGGTTTAGATATTAGGTACCCGTCACACTAGAGCAATGATATACCTAACCACATGTGAAACAAAGAGTTTTGTATAGGTCCAACAGTACGAATGCTCGTTACACTTCAAAAAGATTAAAGATTCGTCACGGGGTGGATACTTTTGCAATCTCCCAACATACTCAAAGAGAGTTGTCGGATCAATGCTACTCGCAATCCAAAGGCTTAACATTGTAACTGGTTGTTATGTAGTGATGCATGAAAATCGCAGTTAAACTAAAAGCCAAGTAAAAAAATTTTAACTAACTGATAGCCCACCTATTCTTTTTGTTTCCAAAAAAATAGTTGATCCCCAGTGGAGTCGCCAACTGTGAGGCCTCGCCCTAGCACCTCATCCAGTCTGCTTGGAATCGGAATGCTCATTATGGGCTGATTTCTCATGATTACGATGACATCATGCCTTTATTGGAAATTGATTTTTATTTTTGAAAATGAACCAAGGAGTTTCCACTTAAGTTATTTTTTGTTGGAAAAATTTAAGGAAAAATCCATTTTTTTACTCCAATCTTTATCCCAAAGGAAAATGCTCTAGACTTTGAAACCAAAGAGGATTCGGGGGCTAGGTTTTCGATTAATATTTAGCTCTTAAGCTTAACTTTGATTTAAATAATTTTTCATAAGCAATTAAAGAATGACATTTATATATGAATGAGTAAGTAAAGAAATAAAAGATTTAAAGTAACTAAATAAATCATGAATCAATAAATAGATCAATTATTACAGTTAAAACCCCAAAATCATAGGATATCAACTCTAGCCCTTATGGGTTCTAGGTTGATCACACATTCCTCAAATAAGTTAAAGCAAAAAAGGGAAAATAGTTTTTTATAGTTTTTGGATTTGATGCTTTTGAAATAAGCACGCCTACGTATTCCTTTGAATAGGAATTAAAATTCGCGTAGTTCGCCCTTCTTGCGAAGGGATTAGTATGATTTTAAACCCAATTTATCATTTTTTTTTTGTTTAGTGCTTTACCAAATTGAAAAGAACAAGTTTGGAGATTATACCTTTGGTCTTGGTCTTGGAGAAGGCAGCGGTCTGAGGACCTTTTCGGATCGGAGTTCCACCTTGAAAAATGATAGAGACGGTCGGTTTGCCTTCTTAAAGTAGGATTCCTCTTAGTAGAGGGATAAATTAATTAATTATTAAACATTTGGAGGAACCACGCACCTCAATTTCATCCTTCTTTAGCTCAAAGAGAACTAAAGAAAATAAGAAAACATATATAGGAGGGAGAAGAGAGTGAAATCAAATAATGAAAACTTAAACTAAGTGATTTTAGGTGTGTTTTGGAAGGTGGAGGAAGCTTCTATTTGTAATAGAGGCTTAGGAGTATCATTCCATCATTTCTCAATATAGGATTTGGTGAAAAAGGTGCAAAGTATGGAGCTACCACCGGGCAGAAGGGGGAGTGCCACCGGAGGGGGGGTGGCTACTCCACCAAAGAGGAAGGGCAGCACCAGGTGTAAAGGAAGGCGACAGCTCAATGAGTGGAGGAAACAGGCAATTGCTGCCACCCACAAGGTAGGGCAGCACCGCCCCTTGCCTAATGCGGTGCCACCCCCTAAGGGTGGCGATAATGCCATCCTTTAAGGGTGGTAGCTTGGGCCCAGGTCCTTTCCAGTGTTTTCTGAGTTCGTCCATGAATGAGCCAGGCTCTGGTTAGTGACGTTCGACTTAGCATAAGTCCAAAGGGTATAAAAAATCAGTGTTCACAAAGACTGAATGCCATCATAAAGTCGTGTGTTCCTCAAGAATTGTTAATTGCTAGCCAATACATCTTTGACCCGCTCCCAATAACATTTTATGTAGGCCAATTCACCAGCAAAGGTAGCTAATGACCCCTAAGATATTTCCCTATTTCTAATATGATGTTTCAGAAGAAGAAGATTATGGAAAGAAGGTTGAGTAATGTGAAAATAAGATTGTAGTAATATAGCTTTCAAGCTAACAATAGCAACAAGATTATGGTTATAAACTTCATGCAATGCTTCCAAGCTCCAATGTAAATGATGTCATAGCATGTTAGTGGTAGGCCAAGTAGAAGCAAAAGAATCAATATTAGGCTTATGGACAATGAGTATATTAACTTCCTATATATTTGCATTTTCATCATCTAAGATGACAAGTTAAGAATTGGTAGGTGAGGTAGTAATCTCCTTGAAGAAAACTATCTTGACAAAAGTAAGGTAGAATCCAAGTCTTGAAAAGGTAAAATCTAAGATTTATTTTCATCATCTTAGATGACAAGTTAAGAATTGGTAGGTGAGGTAGTAATCACCTTGAAAAAAACCATCTTGACAAAAGTAAGGTCGAATCCATGCCTTGAAGCAATAGAATCTAAGCTTTAAGCAGTAAAATAGAAATTTTCAAGCGAGCTTTAAAACTTTGGAGTAGTAGAATGTAAATTTTGAAGTAGTAAAATATAAACCATAGAGTGGTCGAATACAAGTTTTGGAACTTCGAAGCAGTAGAATGCAAGTTTTGAAATGATAGATTACAAAATTTCAAATAAAGTGATGGGATTCAAGCTTCAAAATTTAAGAAAAAAAAGTGTCAAGCAAGAAAACTTTAAAAGAGAGAGAGAGTTTGTTCATATACCTAAAATTTGATGATGAGTTAAAAATATATATATATATATAATTGAGACGTGCAATGAATAAAAAAATTGATGTGAATAGTACCTTCATGACTATTGCATATAGATAATAAAAGAGAGAGAGAGAGAGAGAGTATGAAATGTTTATGATAGGTTTCATAAGTTGGCTATTGTATGATCAAAATTAAAATATAAATATATATAAAATATAAGTGAATAGTGCTGTGAACCACATGCATCACATAATTTGTTTTGTGCCAGAAATTTGTGTATAAACTCTCAATAAATTTGTACCGCAAACTACAAATTCTACCTATTCGTGATTTTTTTTACCTTTTCTTTGCATGGTTTGTAAATCAAAGAACTTGAATCTCTGAGTTACTTAGAGTAAAAGATTCACAAGATGCTCTCAATGATACTGCCCAACTTTCACACAAGGTGAAAACATATGCATTCTGGTTTGTTCACGACTGAAAATTGGACATTAAATTTTCTGAACGGGAGAGTGTAATACCCTATAAATTCCTAATTCATGTGTATGAATTAATTCTTAGTATGTGGTCCTTTAGTCTTGAATTGATGGGAAATAATTTTAGAGACACAATTAGAAAGCAAATTGAAAACTTTTTCGGAAAATGGCGGTGTCAGGAACACTGCCAAGAAATTTGCAGTCTGGTCAACAGAAAAATTTTTAAAGTTGATTTTGGGGTAAAATATGATCATAATTTATTTCTAATTTTGGTAAAAATAAAGAAGTGAAAATCATTTAGAAACACTGAAAAGTGAACAATGGCATTTTGGTAAATAAAGAGAAATTCAAGGTGAATAATGGAAATGGGTCGGTCGGAGTTACAGAATGACTCCAAAACTATTTTTTATAAATAAGAATAAATTAAAATAAGCCTATACACTTTCACACTGATATCAAAATCCTAACAGAATTTTCAAAATAAATTTCAGAAGATTTAAGGACCAAAACGTAAAGAATGAAACTTGAAGAATTTAGTTGTAATTTTACAAACTCTTTTGTCTTATATGGGTTGTCATTCACGGGTTGCTTCTTCTTCTTCTTCACCATTTCTTCTCCATTTTCATTTCTTTGGCCATGTACACCATTTCCTTCCTTCCAAACTTCAATTTTTCATTTTCTTTATAGATTTCTTTAGGATTTTTATGGAATTATTGCAAATTAAGATTTCTAAACTCAATTCTATCATTAGATTGAAGTAAGGAGCAATAGATTGGGAGGCCATTCATCATTGAAATTTCGGCCATGGAAGAGCTTAGAGGTAAAGTTATTATTTTGTTTAGTTTGATTAATGTTTTAGTGTTATTTTAGGTTCAATTGAATGGGTTTAATGTTTAATTGCTTTAATTTATCCAAATTTGATGGAATTTTTCAATTGAAGTTGTAAGATTAAATGTGTTGAATTACTGTTAGGAATTTCAAATTTATGTTAGAAATGATTAATTGGATATGAATGAACAGCTAATTGATGGTTAATTTGATGTAGAATTGAAGATTATGGAAATTGGATTTTCAAAGTAGCAAAAATTAGGGAATTTGGTAGAATTAGTTCAATTGAAATGCATTTTGGCTAATTGGATCAATTGGTGAGTTTACATTGCATCAATTATCATGTTTGAATCATTAAATTGTTGAATTGAATCCTTTGGCAAAAACCCTAATGGTAGCCGAACAATACCTAGCCTATTTGCCTATGTGTTTGTTTGATTTTCCTTGCCAATTTGACCCTAATTTAATGTTGCTTAATCTTGTTCTTGATACCTTTGTGTTGTTAGACAATGTATCTTGTTATTGGTTTGAATGGGCAAGTCAATTTTGCTCCGAACCCTAACCTATTGGCTTGCCATTGTATGCCATCTAATGTTTGATAAATTGCCTAGTTTATTTGTCATTGGCTTATTGGTTTGCATGCCATAGGCCTACCAATTGAATGCCATTGTCGCCAGCAACATTGGTATGCCAATTGACCCACCAATTTTGGCCACCGAAACTTTATTTGCTTCTTGCTTTTTTTTTTTTTTTATTATCATACTTGATATTATTGATTGTATATTGCCTATGACATTGTAATTGATCTTATTGAATATTGAATTGATTGATACCAAGCCGATTACTATTTGATTGATTGTTATCCGGATGCCATTGTTGCTTATGGTATCCCTCGTTATTGACCCTAGTATGGTTTGGCAGAACTTCCGATTCGACAGGGAAGTGGGGAAATACTGTCGACCTTGTGCACATTGTATATTTGTACCCTAGCTGGGAGGGGTTATGGTCCTGAACATAGGGCCTGATCAGCCTTATGCTTATATGATACTGGTGACCTACATGGTCCAGTGAAATTAATTGATATGATACTGGTGACCTACATAGTCCAGTGATATTTGATTTGTCTAGTGACTGTATGATTTCTTTTCATACATTCCGTCTCATTATTTGCCTTTCCATATGTAACCGAGCTTATATATGATATTTCTTTGGTTTACTGTACCTTGCCAGCCATTCTGTATTCTGTTATTTTTTTTTTTTACTGAAACCATTATTTAATTATACCTATTATTTATTGTGATGCATGTAAATTCACTGAGTATCATCCATACTCACATTTTTGTTTGTCTACCCCATTTCAGGAAAGGAGTAAGTTGCAGAATCCCGACATCTGTCTTCCGTGAATTTTTGCTGCAGTTTATTATGTATAAATTCTGGATTTCTGTATTTATATTTGAGGTTTCTTTATTTAGCTGCTCCATGGGTATGTATGGGTTAGTTAGGAGATTAATATTACATATAATATATATTGATAATTATATATGGAGTTATATGATGGATTATGATATGATATGTGAATGATACAGCCAACTGCATAATGAATGACAGAATAACAGAATGAATAACAGAATTGTATGATGGATGTTAATTTAAAATAAATGAATAATATGTCGAGGTGGATAGATTGTGTAATGATACTGGCTTCTACGGGTGCCGGTCGCCATTGGCATTTTTCATGCCCTAGGACCATCGCGGTCCGGGAAACCGGGTCATGACAAAGGTGGTATTAGAGCACTAGGTTTACAGAATGTGAATCTAGGTTATAGATGAATAGTGACTGTACTACAGAGGAATAGTGATTAGTTACAAAATGGGGTAGAATTAAGTATACCATGGAGCATAGGATTTCCTTTGTCGTCCTTTACTGTTATCATCTGTTATATGTCTATATTCTAAATTTTTATTGTATTCTGAAACTATTTTCATATTTTCTCGACAGATTACAGATATGTCTGACAACAGAGATAAAGACACTAGGAAGGCTGGGGTTGCCTCCAATGAGTCCCTAGTAAGGGAGATTAGTATACCAGAGGGTCCATCTCAATCTCGACGGACTACAGAGGACACTGAGAGGGAAGATGACCCATGGAGGGTAGAGATGATGAGAGATATGATGGAGTTAAGGAGGGAGTTAGTTGATTTGAGGAGGGAGAGACAGCAGGCACAGCCAGCGCCTGCTCTTGCAGTGGTACCTCCACCATTAGTACCTGAGGCCGTGATATAGGCTCTTATGCAACCAGTGGGGGCTCAGGATGAGCCAGCTGTGTAGGGAGGCAGGAGAGAGATAGATGAGGGAGGAGTATCCATGTTTAGTTTTCTGAAGCTAAACTTACCTGAGTTCAGAGGGGACGGAGATACTGTCACAGCCCAACTTGGGACCCGTTATGGTCCTAGGGTACGGGTGATACTTATGCTACCAGTACCACGAAGAACCCAAATAATTGAACTATATGGCATGCAATACAATAACAAGCTCAAAATGGCTTAGCAATCTTATGAAAAATTGGGCAACATCTCCTCTATATAAGGAGAATGCCCAGCTGCTAAAAACACAAATAAGCATTTTAACTAATACTTCCAAATCTATCTCAATTTCAAGGATCCCTCTGGATCAACATAACCACTCAATATCAACATCTGATCAATAGTTCACAATCACACATCTCAAAATATATAATTATATCTCCAAAATGCAACTTATAGATATAAAGATGCAACATACATATACATACATGCCAAACTTAATTTACAGTACCATGGAACCTCTATTATGTACAATATTTACAAATA